>JAJLVZ010000015.1:0-154388 GCA_030570575.1 [Candida] sp. | reverse complement strand
GCAGGCCTATTCACTGCAGGCCTATTTAATAGCAGGCCCAGCTAGATGTGCCAATTCTCATCAGGTGGAGCCGGTTTCTGTGTCGCTGTAAGGCATCAACTCATCAGGGCTTAGCACTGGTTTCAACCAAGCTTCATCTCTACTCTTATAATCCTGCTTAGCGGTAGTTATACTTATCTTAATCGCTAGTACATTCAAACTGACTGGTGTTTATACACCAGCTCAATACTAATACCTTCCACGGATACTTTGTACTTCAAGGTGGACTGCAGTATTTGGTTAAACATTGATAGCTTGGACCTGCAAATGTGAATCACAGAGTCCCACTTCTAGCACATCAATGGAATAAATAGAGTGGGAGGTAGTTCACTGTGATTAGCAGTTGTTGATCACTACGGAAGCTCGAAACACGTAAAACCATTATCCTATTTGAGCAGTTAACTGCTCGCTAATGTACAAATTGTGACGTCTGTCGTCTGGACTGTGATGCCCAGCTGGCGCAGCCTGAAGCCTGCTAACCTGAAGCCTGCTAACCTGAAGCCTGCTAACCTGAAACCTGCTGTTGGCGCAGCCTGAAACCTGCTAACCTGAAACCTGCTGTTGGCGCAGCCTGAAGCCTGCCCTACTGTTGGGGCAGCCTGAAGCCTGCTCGGAACTACAAGTCCTGCAGTTCGGTGGCTTCTTCGGCCCCCTGTGAGTGCTCTGTCCCCCCTGAGTGCTCTGGCTCACGGCCCGCGCGTCTCGCAGCGGACCCTGCAGACATCGCCGCAATCGCAGCCTCCTCCTGCTCCTTCTCCTTGCGCTTCACCATCACCCAGTCCCACACAGACTTGCATATGATGAACGTGCCCAGCGCCAGCACCAAGTAGGCCACGGTGTTGGACTTCTGGGCAGTCTCTGTGTGGTGGATGCCCGCCAGATGCGACTCAAAAGTGTCCTGGGTCCCTGGGATCTGGTCCAGGCTGGCTGCGTCCGCCACGCTGTCGGCGTCCGCTGGCATCAGCCTGCTGGCGGGCTCGCCGTCGTCCACAGACGCGCTGATGGCGTCCTTATTGCGCGAGATCATCGAGTACCCAAACGTCAGAAACGTGATTCCCAGCCCAAACCGCGAGCCCTGCTTGGCTGCGTGCGACGTGTGCAAGATGTAAGTGAGCAGGAACCCGAAAAACTGGAAGCTGGCGCACACCACCAGGTTCCACAGGAAGTTGACCGAGTTCCCCACGGGCAGCCCGTCCACATAGCTCTCGTCGGAGTAGTTGGACACCACGGTCGCCTCCCAGTACGGAGGAGTGGCGTCGCTGGCAGCCTCGTCGTACGTCGGCGGCTTGTCGCTGTCCTGTGGCGGGTTCAGGTCTGGCTTGGCCGTCAGGTTGTTGAACACCCCGTCGTTCTCTATGCCTGAGCCGTTGGTGCTAGCCGCAGTGCCCGGCCGTGTGATGTGCACGCGGTCAAAGAAGTTGAAATACCTGCTGGCTGCCGACATGGTGGTGTTGAGCCTGTGCGACGGTGCTGCGTGCAGAGTCTGCGCCTCCAGGTCGAACGAGGACCCTTCTGCCGCTGACTCGTTTGCCACCGGCGCAGCTGCCTCGCCCCCGGCAGCCTTGTGGCTGCTGCCTTCGCCCTCCACTGCCTCCTCCTGCTGCTGCGGAAGCTCTGAATATCTCTGGGCCGCCATCTTAGTCTGCTCGCTTCTCTTGTGGCCTTTGGCTCCTTTCTTTCCTGCTGTTTACTAATTAAAATAATGTAAAATATACGAAATAGCCGAAAAGGGAAATACCACCCATTGGGCTATCAGCACAACCTCACTGAGCAGTTTCTGTTCTCAGCAAACTTCAAGCATAGCCTGGTGCGTAGTTTGAGCAGTTCCGGTTTATATTGAAGTGCTGACACTTTAAGCAGCTTCTGGTCAGCACCTGCCACTACTATAAACAGCTTCTTGCCGAACTGCACAATTGTCTTGACACAAATCTCTACATAACAGTGTCTATATTGAAGCATCTACTCTGATGCCAAACCTGTCTAACAAACTAACAGTGCACCTGCGAGTGACCCTCAGGCTCTACAAACATCTTTATTTAAAGTAGTTACCAACCTGAAACTGCCTGAAATTTGACTCTTAGTGACTCTAGAGTGTGTCACTAGTTGTTATAACTCTGTGGTCTGAGCTTGTACAGGGTGCGATGTTCAGTTTGTGCAGTGATTTGGTAACGGTGGTAGACTGACCTTGCACTGTACTGCAACATTACATTGTGCTATGACAATCCAATGTCTGTTGCTACAGTATATCTCCGCTCAGAACTACGCCAGAGTTTTTAGGCAGGTATTCCCTTCAGTATACCTAGTCTTATGATACTGTGGTTAAGGTAACTGTCTACGGTTACAGGCCTACTTCAATAAATGGTGATGATATCGTGGTCAATAATAGCTGATGGGTATGTTTGTAGGCGCTAGTAACAGCTATTCAACTTGAGTCTTTTTCCATACCAAATAACCTGTGACTTTATTGATAGCTTGTTACAATATGGCATCACCCAAAGCCCCATCCCATCCACAAGTCATGTGTGTGGTATATAGTGGACAACTTCTGAAACTGCTCAGGGCCTTTTAACGCGACCATATTTTAATGGATTTATAGCGGGTTCAAGGTTACTCTCACCATATATGAGCATCACATCCTTCCCAACAGCTGAAGTACTTTGCCTTAAAGCTGTACTTATTCTCACAAATAGTGTTTATTTGTACAAACTGTAATTGACATTCCTCAAAAAGCCCATGATTTAAAGTATTGCAAGACATCCCACTGCACTATGGTAAAGAACGTTTGAAGCACTACGGTTTAAACATGCTCTTCAGTAACTATTGAAACGTGCTTAAAGATGAGTAAGAAATCATTAATCCTACAATCAGAGATGTAATGGGTTGTTATACTGTTACAGGTCATAAATGCTACTCCATCAGCGCTTGTACCTTATTTTGACAATGAACCTCCCGTTCTCGCGTACAGTGGCAACCCTCTGTCTTGCAGAGTTAGCACCCGAAGCAAAATTGTTCGCGCGCGCCTTCTTCTCAACGGGCACATTGATTGTTGACACTTCTTTGAACGTGGATTCCACACTGTCAGTAACATCGATTGCACCAGGCATTGTGGTCGAGTAGACCGGCGTGAGGAAATGCTGTGGCAGCTCGTCCAGCTCAGGCAGATTGACGCCACGTCTGTTCGATCTAGGACCACGTCTTTTTCTGCGGCTCTCTCTTTCACGGTCCTTGTCAATTCTCTCTAGCTCGCCTGTACTGAGCTCTATCAGGTTCGGCGTAAAACGAGGAATCTGAGTTCCGGGTCTCAGCACCTCGTGCTTGGTGACAAACGGCAGTATCTTGCTGCGCAGCTCCTCATCGTCAATAAACCCATTCTGGAAATCGTAGTTCAACAGCACCAGAGCTTTGGTATACAACTGCACTTGTTCTCTGATTGCATGCGCTATGGACGTGACAAACTCCCCCGGCAACGCCATCTCCTCGCACATGATCGTGGCAAACTCCTCAGGGTTGTTTTCTGGGTTCGAGATGTCCCACTCAAACTGGTCAATCAGCTGGTTGTTGCCAACCGTTATGTCTAGCTTGATGACAACTCTCACGTCGTTTCCGTACTTGAAGTTGTACTTGTAGTGGTAGTAGTCCTGGATTTGTTCCCTGATGGTCTTGAGCAGGTGCTCGTACACCCCGTTATTGCTCTGCAGTTTGTAGTCGTTTACTATAGTGGACACAAATAGCTCGAGTGGCACGACCTTCTCGTTTAAGTTCCACAGAAAACAGTCCCGCAGCTTGTGCTTGTCCTTCTCGGCCTCAAACTCAATCCTTATCGGTACCAGCTCCTCCTCCTGTGTCAGCTGCTGCTGAATTTGCGTCTTGTCTAGCTGCAAATCAGCATATTTGTGAGGTCTTTTAGCATGTGCCGGGAGCAGCACCCTTGTAGACCCAGCCGGGCTGAACCCATTGCCGTACCCCTGGTATCCCTCGCCCCATATCGACGTGGTATAGTTCCCCTGGCCCGCTATCTGCAGTGTCTTCATTCTCGAGAGCTTGAGCTCGTTGTAGTACTTCAAATCGTGGTACATCGCCTGCAGAACAGGCTTGTTGTTGTAGTTGGCGCGCTCAAACTGCAGTGATTTATTGAATTTCGAGTCTGCCTGGATCAGCTGCTCGTACTGGAACACATCGCTCGTCACCTCTTTGCCCTGTTCTTTCAGCTTGTCTGACCAGTACGTCTGTGAGGGAAGCGGTTTTGTCAGCGAGAGCAGCTTGAGACGCTGTTGCTGTTGTTGCTGCTGCTGCTGCTGTTGCTGTTGTTGTTGCGGCTGCTGGTACATGGCTCACACACCCACTTGATAACAACTAGCTTGTTCTATGTAAACAAACAAATTTCGCCTTTCCTTTCTGTGGAAATCGTTTCCGGGTAACTTGGTTGGTCATAACTTACCTAAACATGCTAAGTCAGCTGGTTGCGCTTAGTCAAGCATTAGCTCAGTTGGGCTAGCAGCGTGCGGTGTGCCGGCTGCGACACGCTATGCGTTGCCTGAGTGCTCATTAGGACAGGGTGCTGCTGTGGGCAGTGGATATGGCCCCACAGGCTGCCGGATGTGAGGCTGTGCCACAGCTCCAAACATCTCTTGGAAAGTGTGCAAACTCCCAATAGGAACAGGACCAAGATGGTCAAAGGTGTGGAATATTACCAATCTTGCAGTTGCACGCAGAGAATTGTCGTCGTGCACGCCTTTTTAAGCTTATAATCAAATGCAAGTTGCATGGGTTTGCTGATTAAATGCATCATCTCACACCTACACGATTTTATCGGTATTCTCACAATACAGTTACACACACTTCAGACACACAGTGCTACAGGATTTATCGTTCTAGAGAATAATCCTTGCCGTTTGGCACATCTTTCCGATATCTCAAGATCGTCACCTAAATATATAAGCAGTGTAGTATTTCCATATCACCTACTTATATCACCAGTACTGTTACACACCATGCCGTCATATGAAGGAGCAGTCAATACGCCCATGGATGCGCTGATCCTGATAGAAGCAAGCAAACTGGGCCTGGTGCCTCTGGTTTACGAGAGACTAAAATACACAGAACGGCTGAAGATCAAGCCAGGTGATGTGTTTATCTGGAATGAAACCACCACACACATGAAGCGATGGACCGACGGCAGGGCTTGGAGTGCGTCAAGGGTGACTGGCTCGTTCTTGACCTACAGGGAAATGGCAAGCTCGGCCAATTCCTACAAGTCCAATGGGCTCATCAAGCAGAGCTTCAGCATTGAGACTGAAGATAATGAGAAATACCACATCATCTCCTACACAACCAACAAACACTTCAGCAAGTCCAAGCTGTACAACAAGACACCATCCACAGACAAGATGTTCAAAGACATTGTCATTCCCGAAGGTGTTTATCCGTTTACTCAGGGCGTCTCCAGTCCAATATGCAGTCCTGCTCTTGCTCCTGCTCCTGCCACCTCCTCCTCTAACTACACCACCTCCCCAAAACCAGCTTTCCAGCCACTAAGAGAACCGCAGCCAGAGCTCTTACGCCTGGCAGCCTTCCCTTCGGTACTCCCAGGTCCAACGCCAACTGATATCTATGATGGTCTAGCGATAAATATCCTAAATAGGAAATTTGCGATATAGGGAATAAAAGGTAGCCGTTTATTACTAGTAGATAAACTATTCGAATAAGTCGTCAATCTCCTCTGATGTGAGGTTCTTAGTTTCCGGGACGAAAAACCACACAAAGATTGCGCTTGCTAGCAAGCACCCGCTGAAAACGTACCCGTACTTGAACCCAATAGCTCCGGTAATAAATGGTGTGAATAACGAAATCAGGAAATTTGATATCCAGTTCATTGATGTAGCAATTGACATCGATGTAGCGCGAACTCTTACTGGGTACAGCTCGGACACAACAACAAATGTGACTGGGCCTGTGGTGGTTGCAAAAAAGAAAATGTAGATACATGTAAATGCAATCATTGCACCACCAACATGAGAGTTCTCAACACCTTTGGAGTTCAATGCAAACGAGCCTAACGAGGCATAGATGGTCATGCAAATAAACATACCAATAGACCCCATAAGCAAGCACGCTTTTCTACCTAACTTCTCAACAAAGTACACACCACCAAACGTGGATACAAAATTGACAACTGACAAAATGATTGCAGTGACATAAGAGTCATTCAACCCAACAGACTTGAACAATGAGGTCCCGTAGTAAAAAAAATAGTTTGCACCTGAGAACTGCTGGAACGCCATAATCATCATACCGATAACTAATCTCAAAAAGAGCTTTGGTTTCCCAACTAAAAACTCGTTCCACTTGACATCACCAATTTGCTGTTGAATACGGTGATAGTTTGCGGTGATTCTCTCAACCTCTGCATTGACCAGAGAGTCATTCAAGCCTGCACAGTTCATTTTGCTGATAGATTTTCTGGCCTCGGTTTCGTCGTGTTTCTGCTCAATCAAGTAGATGGCACTTTCTGGCATAAAAAAAATACCAACAATTGTAATCACACCCCACAAGAATCCCAGCCCGACTGGAATCATCCACTCAGTGTTGGTGCCCTCGTGGTGAACTTTGCAACCGTAGTTGGCAATGTTGCCACAAAAGATCCCCAAAGTAATCATCAACTGGTACAGAACAACCATTGCACCTCTAATTTGTAAAGGCGACGATTCGCTGATAAACATTGGGCACAAGACACTTGTGGACCCAACAGCCAAACCAGTGACAATTCTGCCAACCATAAACTGGGGCCAGGACTTGCTGGAGCAGCTGGTGATTTGGATCAGGGTGCCAACCAAGTAAATCACAATTGAGATGTAAATTGAAATCTTTCGGCCAAACTTGTCAGCCAGCTTACTTAAAGTTAGGCCACCAATAGCACACCCAGCGTTGAACACTGCAATGATCAACCCAATAATCATAGAGGCAAAGTTCCCATCTTTGGTGAAGTTGTTCTTAAACCCAGTCATATTGGAAATACCACCAATGGTACCGACATCCCAGCCAAAGATGAAGCCGCTAAAGGCTGTTGCAACACAGAGCAGGATCGAAGAGCGAAGCTGCCAGTTTGATTTCTTCTCAATGCCTGGTGGGGAGGTGGTTTGTTTGACAGATTCCTGTGCTGATTCTGAGCCTACTGAGGAAATAAGTTCAGTGGAATTGTTGTGTTTGTCGCTCTTTTCGCTCATCTTTGCTGCAATGGTAAGTGATATGGTACTTGTGTGGTGAGAGGAGAGTCATCTGGGAGGAGCCAAAGTGGCTGTTTTTATATTAAACTGTTAAATCATCTCGAAATGTCCTCATTAAGAGAAAGTTTGAAATTTCTGAGAAATATTTCCCATATTTAACATCTGTGAAGAAAAGCGCATACAATTAGTCGAGAATGGGGTTTATTCCAGGTGCAAATAGCGGTGGCAGTAGCTCCGGCGGGACAATAGGTCTAGGGGGGAATGCCAAACGTGACTCGTGGACTTTTGTGCAAAGACCGTCAATTGGTCTCAGAATGTTTGGCCCTTTGGTGCCAGCATCTGACTGCCGTTCATGTCTGTGGTCCTTAGTTGTGCTTCAGACAGGCATTGGGCTTGCCATGTTTACACAGCTGAGAAGCATTTGGCACAGGAGGGGTGCGTTCAACAGGGTCATGAAGTTTGCGTTAGGTGTCAGTGGGTCCTACACCATTTTCAATTCCGGCCTAGAGATCTCCAGACTGATGCTGCCGTACGATCCCTGGTGCGAGGAGGCAGCCAAGGCCAGAGAGATGGCCAAGCTACATGGGAAACCAGTCAACCACTGGTTTGGCCCTTGGGATCTGAAGCCAATGAGTTTCAATGAATGGTCAGACAGAATAGAGATGTGGATTCGCGAGCAAGAGGACACTGCGGAGTACGAATCGATCATTATCTCTTCCCCAGAGTTCCAGAGAGTTTATTCAGTTCTCAGAGAGAACAATTTGAGAAAAAATAGTGAGATATTGTCTCAGCTGAAGAAGAACCAGTTCTCGCTGGTTTTCAATCCTAGCGAGAGTGGGCTGCGTGTTCCGGACGATAATGAGCTGAAGAGCGACCTAGACCTGCTGGAAGTGTGGGAGATGAACGATCCGTGGGCCAAACTGGGCTACGATTGCGATATTATAGTTAAGTTCACACCACGGTCGATGGGGCTGCGAAACGCCCTCAGGATGAAGCAGGGGAAAGATCTGGAGAACGGGCTGGAACCTGAGCTTGCAGCGGGCGATCAGGACCATGATTGAGCCCGCAGGGAGGTGTACATAGACTCAGAAACCGCGGGCCGAGCAGCACTGCTCATTGATTCCTGCCCGCTATACTTGTTGCTGGCCCTGCAGCCATTGCCAGCGCTCTACAAGCCGTGCCGTGGCTGGCACATATCTACTCCTAGCCAGCCAGCTGGGCCCACAACCAACCGCTTGGGCGCTGTATATGAATTTGATTATATAATATATGATTTAGCATAACCTTTGAATTTCAGCCTTTCAGCTCAAAGTGAATGAATAAGTAAACAAACAGACAAAATGAGGCCAGTAATCTGTTTTATTTGGCTGATTTCAGCGTGTTTGGCCCTGTACAGGGACGAGCTAGTGGACTGGCACCATAAGCAGCTGGGAGTTGTTGCGAAAAGCGAGCTGGTTGGCCAGAATTTGATAGCATTAAGTGAAATTGGCGAGCTTTCAAGCCTGAGCTCAAAAGGAGACATTAACTGGAAGTTTGTGGTCAATGGGGCACACCAGTTTACTAAGTACGAGGACAGCAGCATAGCTGTGGCAATCAATGAGCAAACGGGTGCAGTTATCAAGCAATTTGATGGGGGAAATGGGTTTGAAATTACTGAACTACTCAAGTTTGATGATCAATTAGTCGACTTCAAGTACAAGTCTGGAATTTTTGTCATTGTGTTTGATGATGAGTTAGTTGTTAGTGCCAATGGCGAGTCCTATACCAAGAGAATCAACTTCAGCTCGTTTAGTATTCAAATTCTCAAAAATGGGAATGTTTTGTTCATATATGAAGATGGTAATACCAAATACGAGTTCTTCAACGGTGAATTCAAGTCCTTTGATTTGGGTTTGAGCTGTAAACTTGAAGACTTTTCGTCAATTTACGAAAACAAGCTGGTAAAGGACAATAAGCTATTTACAATTGATGAAAATTCTGGCGAGTTTAAATCGTCAACGATCAAAGGCAATGACAAGCAGACCCATTTAAACCACAACGAGCTGATAGCAGTGGAACAAGATCATCATTTAGAGATTATTGATAAGGCAGGCAAAGAGCTGTTCAAAATCATGAATGTCTTTAAGTATGATATTAAATTTGTCAAGAATCACTTTATAATATTCACTGAGTTCCATATCACAGTCTATGACATTGAAGGTACGGAAATCAACAGCTTCAGGGTTGAAAAGCTGCCACATGAGGACATTGTCGACATCAAAGTTGACTATGCTGACGACAAAGTCTTTTCCACCATTGAATTCAAAAACCATACGATCAATTGCTACGTCAATGGGGATGTCCATTCGTTTGACAATTCATTTGCGTATGTTAAGGCTTTTGCAGTGTATGAAACTGAGCCGGAAACAGGCTTGAGCGAGCAGGAGATCCTGCTGGAGGAAAAGTTCAGCTTGGTCGAAGCTTATTTGATCAGACTAAAGCACCATTTAGCTGAGCTGAGAAGGGGTTACAATACACTTTGGGAGCTTCTGCCACGCATCAAAGAGATTGAGTTTTTCAACGCGCACTCGAACGACAAGCTGTTTGGGTTTGACAAGAAGCTGATTTTGGGAACTGACAATTCAGTTCAGTCGATCAGTACGCTGGACGGAGCCAGAGTCTGGAGTGTGGGTGTGGGTGCAGATGTTGTGAAGATTGTCGTTGAGGGAGAACGCGTGCTGGTGTTTCTAGTGGATGGAGAGTTGCTTGAGATGAATGCAACCGACGGAGAGATAGTCAGTAAGAAGGTTATTGCGCCATCCACTTCAGTGACACAGCTGTCGCCAACAGACTTCTACCTGAACTTCAAGGGCCACGGCCTGGTGTACTCAACAGGTGCGTTCCAAAACGAGACTTACAGCATGAAACATGATATGAAGTCGGTTGAAGGACTGTACTTCGACGCAGCAGGAGCGATTCATGAGACTTGGAAGTTCAGGCTAGCGGAGGATGAAGTGATTGTGGGGCTGGCAGTGAGGTCGCCAGACGAAACAACCGCAAACATCGGCTATGTTCTTGGAGATAAGACTGTTTTATACAAGTATCTGAATCCCAACATTATTGCCATAGCCGTGCTGAATGAGCGCCAGACCCTGTTGGTTCATGTTCTGGACGGTGTGACCGGGCAGGTGCTCAGCACGGTGCACCACGAGAAGGTGCACGTGAATCAGCCGATCAGCGTGGTGGTTGGGGAGCACTGGGTGGTGTACTCGTACTTCAGCGACTCGCCATACCCTGAGCAGAAGATCTCTGTGATTGACATGTTTGAGCAGGAGGACGAGGTTGTGTTCAAGAACAAGTCGTTCATCCTGCCATACAGAATAGACCA
This sequence comes from [Candida] sp., assembly GCA_030570575.1. NCBI lineage: Eukaryota > Fungi > Ascomycota > Saccharomycetes > Saccharomycetales > [Candida] sp. Next base: position 143,759 of record JAJLVZ010000015.1, on the reverse strand, counting down.
GCTGGGGCTGACCAGAACCAAGTTTGGCATCACCACCAAGTCAGTGCTGGTGAGCCTCGCCAACGGGCAGATCCTCCACCTGCCTAAATTTGTGCTGAGCTCCAGACGTGTTGAGAACAGGCCACTGAACGCAGTCGAGAAGCAGGAGTTTATGCTGCTGCCGTATGATCCAATCATCACTATTGACGACAGCAAGATGATTTCGCACGAGTTGCAGATCTCCACGGGGGAACTGGTTTCGGTGCCTACAAACTTGGAGTCCACCTCCTTGGTGTGTGCGATTGGCAGAGACCTGTACTGCACGCGGGTTGCGCCTTCGCTGCAGTTCGATAAGCTGGGCGAGACGTTCAACAAGCTGATGCTCATTGTGAGTGTGTGCGTTGTGCTGGTGCTGATTCTGGTACTGAAGCCGCTGACGAGCTCCAAGCAGCTCAAGGCGGCGTGGATTGTCGAGCACTAACCTCACAGCACTCCAGTAGCACACACTAACAGCATAGTAGTATACCACCAAGCCAGTAGTTGTACCACCGATAGCCGGTAGGTTCACTACCAACACTAATAGCACAGTAGAAAGATGATACCTACACTGATAGAGCAGTAGTTAACCCAATGGCCTGAAAGCTGCACAGTAGTACAGTAGTTTACACTGATAGTAGCACAGTAGTTTACACTGATGGCACAGTAGCACAGTAATTAGCACACTATATAGCAGTGGCTCACCTATATTAGTAGAAACTACACCAATAGCTGGTCACCACACCAGCAGTAAAGCTCCGTGACACACCATAGAAACCTCGCAGCAGTGCACTGGGCACAACACCACAACAGTCGGCGGCACACTAACAGCCAAACCCAGAAAGGTTTTACAGTAAAACTTTTTTCCGCCTAAAGAAATATCCAAGATGAAGTTGAGCACAGTTTTAGCGTTTGCAGCCGGCCTGGGGGCCGTGTCTGCCACCTCCGCAGCCGCAGCAGAGGATGTTCAGATCAGTGAGTGCATTGCCAGCGCGCCAGCGGGCTGATTGAGCGTACGAAGAACCCAGAGCTAACTAACCCTTTGCCAGGTGTCCTCCACCAAGTGCCAGCCGAAGAGTGCACCATAAAGTCCCAGAAGGGAGACGTGATCCAGGTGCACTACACGGGCTCGCTGAAGGAGGATGGGTCAGTGTTTGACTCGTCGTTGACCAGAGGCTCGCCAATCCAGTTCACTTTGGGTGTTGGCCAGGTTATCAAAGGGTGGGACCTTGGAGTTGATGGGATGTGCATTGGTGAGAAAAGAGAGCTGACGATTCCTTCCGAGCTTGGCTACGGCAAGAGGGGTGCTGGCGGGGTCATCCCACCGAACGCTGACCTGGTGTTCACTGTGGAACTGGTGGATATCAAGGGCAGAAGAGACGAGTTGTGAGGTGCGCCAGGTAGATTTGTATACCGTAAGATGCCTTGCAGTGTTGTTACGTGTAGAGATGAAATCCTTTAGTGTATTCGTTGTAGCCATCAGATAGCCGTTGGGACCCCATGGTGGCACTGGGAGAGTACTTGGCATAAATGTGGCACAAGTACCATTGAGTAAAGGTAGATGATGCTGTAGGTCCACCAGTGGCAGAGTGGAAGTACGACAGTGCCATGGTATATCATTACTGGCACAATAGATAGACCTTGTCGTATCATAGTGACACAGCGTAAGCTGGGTAGTGGAAGTGTACCCAGTGGATACCTCAGTACCATACTGGATAGATACAAAGCTGATGATGGTGAGTCTCGATGTTTAGCTATATACGTGCTAACCAAGCGCAGTATTGTTGATGGTGTTGTTGCAGTACCACTGGCAACAAGACGCATCTTCACAACAATAAGGGCTCACATCTTCACAACAATAAGGGCTCACATCTTCACAACAATAAGGGCTCACTACGGGGTTTGCAGGGTGCGCATTTATCACTATACTGGTGGCAGAGTATGAAGCTCCTAGTGGCATGGTGACTTAGAGTGTGGTGGCAGAATGAAATGCTCTTACAGCATGCTAGGCTCACTTCTGCCGTCTCCAGAGATACCTACTAGAACAAACCACTCTTCTGCTGCTCTGGGACGAGATTGATCACTTTTCCCGTCTGCAGGCCGCTCTTGATGTTCTCAATGACGCAGTTCTCCATGTCAAACACCGTCTGCACTGCGTGGGTGCCCATGTGGGGTGTTGCGCACACATTTGGCAGGCTCAGCAGCTCTGTGCTGACGTTTGGCTCGTTCTCAAAAACGTCCAGCCCCGCACTGGACACCTTGCCGGTCTTGAGGTGCTTGATGAGCGTCTGCTCGTCGATGATGGCGCCCCTGGCGGTGTTGACAATGATGACGCCGTCTTTCATCGAGCTGATGAGCTCGTCGTTGATGAGATGGTGGGTGGATTTGTTCAGCGGGACGTTCACCGAGATGACGTCCGCCACCTCGCACAGCTCCTTCAGCGTGGAGCAGTAGACCGAGTCCTTCTCCAGCTCCGGCGACAGTCTGCTGCGGTTGTAGTAGACGATACGGTCGAACCCCAGAGGAAGGGCTTTATCTCTGACGTTTCTGCCGATTCCGCCCATTCCCACGATTCCCAGAACCTTTCTCTTGGGGTTGATGCCCTCCTTGACACCTGCACCAAACCCGCGCTGCGGCCAGTGGCCCTGTTGCAGTGCCTGGGCGCCCTGGAAGTAGTTTCTCATGGCGGCCAGCATCAGGAAAATGTTGGTGTCTGCCGTGGAGTCGTTGACGATGTTGGGGCAGTGTGCCAGCTGGATGCCCTTTGCAGTCAGGCTGGCAACGTCGTTCTGGTCGTACCCTGCGCCCTGGTGCGCGATGTACTTGAGCGTAGGAGGGAAGTGCGCGATCAGCTCCTTGTCAAACAAACCGACCCGTCTGTTGCACAGATAGCCCCGGGCAATCGCCACCACCTCGCTGTACTCGCCCCTAAGGTCCTGGATGAACCGGTCCCTGGTGTACGTCTCGTCCCAGTGGACCACCTTGCAGCCTGTGTCCTTCTCGAACTGCTCCCACGCGTCGGCCCCGTACCTCACCGGGTCCGTATGTATAACCAACGGCTGCTTCATCGTACCACTAATCCAGCTCCAACCGTATCGCGCTATGCCGCTTTGCTCACTATATATACACTGGCGCAATCTCTGATGTACTTTTTTACATGAAAAACCGTTGTCGTTTTTTATCTTGGTGCATAAAGCTGCATGTCCACCGTCCGTCCATCTGGCATGGCGCGTCCAGCGAAAAAAAGTGCACTGCGTGTCCATCGCCTGCCATCTGATAAAACAGTACTTAAAAAGAGCAGTATTCTTGGGTTTGGAACAGGCCAAGAAGGCGCGAGGATGAAGCTCAAGACCGAGAAGCCCAAGCCGTTTGTTTGTGCTAAATGCCAGGCGTCTTTTACCAGATACGAAAACCTGGTGAGGCACGAGCAAAAGCACACCAACCAGAAGTTTGCGTGCCCTATATGCCAAACCAACTTCACCAGAAAGGACTCTGTTAAGACGCACATCCAGAAGTACCACCCGGAGTCGCTGCAGCAGGCGGCTGGCAGCAGCAGCGAGGACTCCATCATCAACCTGAGCAAGAAACCGGCTGCGAAGTCACCACCCCAGCAGCCGCTCGCAGTGTCTGTAGCGAGCCTGGCGTCGCCGCTGAACGAGCTGGACACAGCACAGATAAACTCCATGCTCAGAAACTACTGGGAGAATCTGCACCTGGGGCTGCCCATTGTCCACAAAAGCACCTTTGCTCTGGCCACGGAATACAACTCAGACCCGCTCATCAACATGATCTGCTCCATAGGCTCGCGGTACTCCCCCGAGCTCAAGCACCTGTCCTACCCACTCTACATCTACACCCTCAAGCTGCTCGACAACATGAACCAGGACGAGATATACCAAACCAGAAACACGCAGGCGTTCGTTCTGGCTATATACTCTGGGATTTTCGACGGCGAGAGAGAGAGCTTCAAGAGGGCCAAATCCGACCTCACCAACATCCTGCTCATTGCGCGCGAGTCTGGGCTCTTCCAGAACGACTTTGTCGCGTACAGAAACCACGCAGAGGTTAACGAGTGGGAGAATTTTATAAACATGGAGGTGAGAAGAAGACTGAGCTACTCGCTGTACTTCATCGATGCCCAGCTGTCCACGCTCATGAACTATCCGCCTGGAATGTCCCACTACGAGATCAAGCATGTTCTGCCGTGCTCTGACGAGCTGTGGGAGGCAAAGGACGAACTGGAATGGTCAATAATCAAGGCTAAGGAAACACACAAAGAGGTTTACTTTCTAGAAGTTGTCCAGCACACCCTGATCTACGGTAAGCCCTTGCTACCAATCTCGTCTTTTGGGGCCACCATTATAGTCAACTACATTCACATAATGATCAGAAACACAACACAGTTTGCTGGGCTGCTAGAGACAGTTCCGGCGTTTGCCAACGATCCCTTTTCCAGAAGATCCCAGCTGGGAAACGCGCTTAACGGGCTACGGGTGCTAATTCCGAAGAAGAAACTGAACCACAACCAGCCATTGAAGACCATGTGGGATGTGTTTGAATGTAACTGGAACTTGGCTTATATCCATCTGCACCTACCAGACACTGTGATCACCAGTGGGATTGTGGAGGTCACTCTTGACGCAGCAATTGCCACTGCCGCTATGGTTGCCAAGTCTCAGCAGCGACAACCACCGGGAACTGCCCTGCTGAAGAACGATTTTAACGAAATCCCCTATCAAACTCACTCACTAGTGGCATCTCATTTGTCCTTCTTTCTGAAATATTTCAAGCCCGACTTCAAAGAGACAAACCCATCGCTGACGTTTATATTCTTCAAAGTGTGCTTGATAGCCTGGCAGATACTCAATGTCAGTATAAATAACAAAGACGAGAGTGACAAGCTAGACCCCATGGAGTACTCTGCAACACGACTAAACGTGCAGGAAGAGAGAGACAAGCTGCAAAAGAAGTACATGATGGAGAGACTCAGCTGTGACATCCTCAGCAACATAGAAAGCTGTGTCGACTATACGAGCATAGAATTCTTTGAGAACTGGTGTGAATCGCTGCTCAAGTCTTTCGATATCTGGGGAATCGGTAATTGTGCCGCTGAGTCCTTTAGTGAGATGCACAATCCTTCCATCTAGCTCGTACACCAGCAGTATGTAAACCATCACGTCCACCAAATTAACGAACTTAATGCACTTTGCTGTGTGATTCTGCACGTAGCGCTGCTGAGTAAGCCAATTTGGGACGATAAGAGATTTAGTTTGATTGATTGATCGACTGGCAGATGGAGTGGGTGGTGGACAGCTTAGATGTTCTGTATAAAAAGAAATGAATTGTCAAATATGACTTGGAACCACATATTAACGAACCAGAAACAACAGAGATGACGATTTTTGAGCATTTAAAGTACCAGCCAGCAGACGAGTTCAATGATATCAGACAGAAACTGAGAACTGACACTTCAGCCGGTAAGATTGATGTTAGTTCAGGTGTCTACAGAGGCTTGGACGGTCGCTCCTACCTCTTACCCTCAGTTGAAAAAGCAAAGAAAGTTATGGATCAGGGCCACGACTATCAACTATGTCTGGGAATTCCAGATTTCATCAAAACCGCACAGAAAATTGCCCTGAACGATAAAGTTATTGAGGATGGCTTGGTTGCCAGCTGTCAGTCAGTGGGTGGAACCGGTGCTTTATACCTGGGATGTGAATTCTTATCAAAATTTTGTGGCTATAAACAATTCTACTTAGGCACACCAGCATGGCCAAACTACGAATCGATTATCAACCAAGCTGGTGGTGTTTTCAATACCTATAATTACTATGATGCGGTCAACAAAAAAGTTGATTTTGAGTCAGTTGTCTCTGCTTTAGAATCGGCACCAGAAAAATCTGTCTTCATTTTGCAAGTTTGTTGTCACAACCCAACAGGATCTGATTTATCCATTGACCAGTGGACAAAAATTGGTGAAATCATGAAGCAGAAGAAGCTGATTCCATTTTTAGATGCTGCGTACCAGGGATTTGCAACAGGCTCAAAAGAAGCTGATGGGAAACCAATCAAAATCTTCTTAGACTTGGGCATTGAAATGTTGGTTGCACAGAGTTTCTCCAAGAATTTAGGTTTGTACGGTGAGAGAGTTGGTTGCTTACATGTTATCACAACCGACAAAAAAGACACACCAGTTGTCTCTGATCAGCTGAGATACATCTTTAGAGCCGAGTGTTCACATGCACCTTCGTTTGGAGCAAAGATTGTCTACACCGTTGCCCAAAACGATGAACTGAACGAGCAGTGGTCCAAGGATTTGATTGACATTTCAGGCAGACTCATTAAGCTGAGAGAGACTATCTATAACAGGCTGGTTGAGAAGAAAACACCCGGCGATTGGACTCACGTCAAGACCCAAAGGGGATTGTTTTGGTATAGTGGATTGACACAGAGACAAAGTGAATATTTGCTAAACGAGCTTCACGTTTACGCTTTGAAGAGTGGAAGAATCAACGTTGCCAGCTTGAACGATGACAATATTGAACTGTTCTGTGAGCAGTTTGACAAAGCTGCAAGATACTAATTGACATTGCAATTGAAACCTGTCAAATTAAGTTAAAAAAAAAACGGTTTTATGTCAAACTTTAGTTAAATAGATAATTAATTAAAAACAGTTTTCTCCATCACTCAAAGTAGAGAACTCAATGTATACCTGGTGGGTACTTGTTAATTTTCTGTTGTAGCAAGATGGAGCTCACAAAGCTGTGCAGGAGGCTGGTTGGGTTTTTCGCTGTGGATGGGCGTTGAAGGACGTAGACGGAGTCAATCTTCCCTACCAGTCTCAGTAGCCAGCTGGAGCTCCTCGTTGGCACTGTAATCTGCCGTAGCAGTCACGACAAACAATGGAACCGCAGTGCAATGCTACTGCAGTACACACACACATGACGTAAGGCGCGTGGAGCTCCGTCCCGGTACACTATCTTGATCGCACCGCAATCAGCAGCTTCAGCAGCACCCAAGAGCACCACTACCCACGCACCTTATCTGGGTGGACTCGCTGGGGAAATGGCGGGTGTGTTCCTACCATGTTGCTCCATCTGATTTCCACCAGGAAAAGTCCACTTGCCATACAAAAATGAAAACAGAAGCATTAGTAACTTTCCTTATCAGAGCGGTTGTATATAGCTGAAATTAGTATATAAAGAGATGAGGATGTCTTGATAATCAGGATTTAGCTGGAACCAACAAACACTCACCATGACTAAGGGGATCAAGATTGCCATTGATCGTGGTGGAACCTTCACCGATGTCTATTCAGAACTTCCAAATGGCGAGAAAGTTGTTTTGAAGCTGCTGTCAGTTGACCCAAGTAACTATAAAGATGCGCCAACCGAAGGGATCAGACGTATCCTGGAGCTGGCGCACGGGAAGAAGATTGCCAAAGATGAGCTGCTGAGCTTGGACTCGATTGAGAGCATCAAAATGGGTACCACTGTGGCCACCAACGCGCTACTGGAAAGAGATGGTGCCAAAGTTGCATTGCTGACTTCAAGGGACTTCAGGGACGTGCTGGCTATTGGTAACCAAACCAGACCGGACATTTTCAACATTTCAGCAAAGAAACTGTCGCAACTATATGACACAGTTGTTGAGATTGACGAGAGAATCACACTGCCAAACTTTACTGAAGGTGGTGGTGGTGAGGTCAAAGTCACTTTGGAGGACAACGACAAGTTTGGCGGCAAGCTGGTGAAAGGTATCACTGATGACGTGGTGCAAATCATCGAGAAACCAGATATGAAAGTTGTTGAACAACAGCTGCTGGAGCTAAAGGCCAAAGGCTACACCTCCCTGGCGATCTGTTTCTTGCATGCGTACTTATATCCGTTCCATGAGCAGGAAGTGGCCAAGCTGGCCAGAAGCTTGGGCTTCCAGGTGTCAGTTTCCACTGAATTACAGCCGGTTGTTGGTATTGTCAACAGATGTTCCTCTACTGTTGCCGATGCCTACCTACTGCCAAAGATCCAGGAATACCTCCAAGGGTTTGGCCAAGGCTTCAAAGGCGGCTTGGACTCGTTTGGTAACAAGCTGCTGTTCATGCAATCCAACGGTGGTCTGTGTCCATGGAACAAGTTCACTGGGCTGAGGGCTATTCTGTCAGGACCAGCCGGAGGTGTTGTTGGCTATGCAGAAACCTGTTTTGACAAGAGACCAGGCAACAAGAAAGCCACCTTGGGGTTCGACATGGGTGGTACCTCAACAGATGTTTCAAGATTCTCTGGCAGATACGAACACTGTTTCTCGAATATTGTCAATGAGGTCCATCTGTCGACTCCACAGCTGGACATTTCCACGGTTGCTGCTGGTGGTGGCTCCATGCTGTTCTGGAAAAACAACATGTTTGTTGTTGGCCCACAGTCTGCTGGTGCCCACCCTGGTCCTGCATGCTACAGAAAGGGCGGTCCGCTGACTATTACTGATGCAAACGTCTTTACTGGCAGATTGCTGCCAGAGTACTTCCCAAAGATCTTTGGTCCAAACGAGAACGAGCCTCTGGATATCAAGATCACTGCGCAGAAGTTTGAAGAGCTGACTGCCCAGATCAACAAAGACATCAACGGTTCGCTGACTGCTTACGATGTTGCCTTAGGTTTCCTGAAAGTGGCCAATGAGGCCATGTGTAGACCAATCAGAACCCTGACTGAGGGTAAAGGCTACTCCACCAGTGACCACAACCTGTCTGTGTTTGGTGGTGCTGGTGGTCAGCACTGTTGCTCCATTGCTGAGATCCTGAACATTGAGAATGTCGTTATCCACAAATATTCGTCGCTATTGTCAGCGTATGGTATCTCCCTAGCTGATGTTGTCATTGAAAAACAGGTTCCTGTTGCTGTCAAGCTGGTTGATGAAAACAAAGGCTTCATCGAGTCGAAAATCGACTCATTGTCCGCAGACGTTCATGAAGAATACTTGATCCAAAAAACCGGTGACAGTACCACTGAGTTGGAGGTTTTCCTGAACTTGAAATATGAAGGTACCGACACCTGTATCATGGTGCTCAAACCACAAGATGGCGACTTCAAGAGCAAGTTCATTGAGCAGCACAAACAGGATTTTGGCTTCACATTGGACAGAGATGTCATTGTTGAAGATGCAAGAGTCAGACTGGTTATCAAGAGCGACAGTGCCCCATCTGTCAACCCATTTGAGGAAGATGCCACTATTGCCAAACTGCCTGAACCAAAACCTGAAAAGGAAACCAAGATCTACTTTGAGAACTTTGGCCTACAGGACTCCAAAGTGTTCTTTTTGAAATCTTTAGCTAAAGGTACCGAGATCCAGGGACCAGCTATCATCCTGGACGACACCCAAACCATCTTGGTTGAGCCAGAATGTACTGCGTGTGTTCTCACCGACTCTGTCTTTATCAAGGTGAACAAATCAGTTCAAACTGAGCTATCTTCAACTGTCGTTGACCCAATCCAGCTGTCTGTCTTTGGCCATAGATTCATGTCCATTGCCGAACAAATGGGTAAAACCCTGCAAATGACTGCCATCTCAACCAATATCAAGGAGAGATTGGACTTTTCGTGTGCTTTATTCACCTCTGAGGGTAAATTGCTAGCAAATGCTCCTCATATTCCAGGCCATTTAGGTTCCATGTTCTTAGCTGTTGAGAAACAGAATGAGCTATGGAAAGGTAAATTGAAGCCAGGCGATGTGCTTTTTGCTAACCATCCTTCTACTGGTGGTACTCACTTGCCAGATATCACTGTTTTGACCCCAGTGTTGGACGAGAATAACGATATCCTGTTCTGGACTGCTTCGAGAGGTCACCATGCTGATATCGGTGGTATCTCCGCAGGTTCCATGCCTGCAATGTCCAAAACCGTCTGGCAAGAAGGTGCAACCATTGAGTCTGACAAACTGTATGACCAAGGTGAGTTCCAGCTGGGTAAGGTTGTTGACTACTTATACACCCAGCCAAAGAAACACCCAGGCTGTGAAGGCTCCAGGGCACTGGACGATAACATCAGTGACTTGAAAGCACATGCTTCTGCTAACTACAGAGGTATCAAGTTATTGGAAGGACTCATCAAAGAATACGGAATGGATGTTATCAAGTTATACATGGACGCTACACAGAAATCAGCTGAAGTTGCAGTTAGAGGTCTGTTGCAGATAGCATACGACAGATTTGGTGGTAAGCCATTGAAAGCAGTTGACTACCTGGATGATGGTACAGCAATTGCAGTTACCGTTACAATTAACAGAGAAGATGGCTCAGCCATTTTCGACTTTACCGAGAGTGGTGAGCAGTTCTACTCCAACATGAACTGTCCAATTGCCGTCCTATATGGGTCGATCCTGTATGTTCTGAGATGCTTGATCAATGTGGATATTCCATTAAACTCGGGTTGTATGGCCCCATTGGACATCAGAGTCAGAGACGGATCAATCTTCAAGCCATCTTTCGATGCTGCTACTGTTGGTTCCAACGTTGAAACTGCGCAAAGAATCTCAGACACTTTGTTCAAAGCATTCAGAGCCTGTGCAGCTTCTCAAGGTACTTGTAACAACTTCACTTTCGGTTCCTCGGATCCTAAATACGGACTATTTGGCTACTACGAAACCATTGCAGGTGGTGGTGGTGCCGGTGAGAACTTTAATGGTCAGTCTGGTGTTCAAGTGCACACTACCAACACCAGAATGACTGATTCTGAGTCCTTTGAGAAGAAGTTCCCATGTATTCTAAGAAAATACGAGATCAACACTGGTACCGGTGGTAAAGGTTTGTTCAAAGGTGGAGATGGTGTCATTAGAGAAATTGAGTTTACAATCCCAATGGAAGTGACATTATTAATGCAAAGAAGAGTGTTTGCTCCATACGGTATGAATGGAGGACACCCAGGTAAGCGTGGTTATAACTACTGGCTAAAGAAACTGGATGACGGTAGCTATAGAAAGATTGCGCTTGGTGGTCAGAACAGTGTCTGGGTTAAACCAGGTGACAGAATCCGTATTGAAACCCCAGGTGGTGGTGGTTGGGGTAAGCCAGCCGACGAGGAAGAAGAAGTTGAAGTGGCTCTGAATTCAAGCGTGCACTATCCTTCAATTGATGCAGTCAATGCTGAGCCATCTATCTTGACTGGTAGTGTTGGTCTCAGAAATGAAACTCAATTGACTAATTGATTTAGTTGAAACGAAGCATTTGATTTTTATACTTAATTACTATTGTCTATCTGTGATTGCTGTAGGGCTTAGTACTGAATAGTGTGGTTTGGTGCAGTTGCTCGCTAGCAAATGGGCTCAGACTGGTGATGACATGCACTTTGCTATGCGCACTACTTTGGCCACTATGCTAATTAACGCACCAGCCGTCAACAGGAGTCTTACCACGAGCCCTCAGTGGGACTGATGGGTAAAGGGGCGCAGGACGGACGGTACGAAGGGTGCAAATAGTATACAAAAAAGCAAAAAAAAGATTGCAGCATCCAAATTTCCCACATGGTCTCCCACTGTAGTACTCACTTGGACCCTTGGGAGCTTAAGTTGTACTAAGCGGACGGGAAGTACTGTTTTCTGCCAGGTATGGCCGCAACCGGAATTGAAACTTTTTTGCTCTGATAGCATTTAAGTGCACTTAGCCCAGGTGCAGTTGACTAATAGCTGGACTCCCAGGCTGTTTAACTAGCACTGAGTAGCCACATTACTGTTTTATAACTTTGCACTAGACATTTCAGGCTTTATACACATTCTTTTAGCCTTCATGACTGTTTTGTACTTAAATACTCATATTGGTGTACTCTGTAATCCTCTCACTGACGGTTGTGGAGACACCCCAGTTAAACAGCTCACTGTGCTTGATTCTGGTACACTGAGTGAGATATAACGAGAGCTTTTAAAAGTAAATTGTGCCTAAACCTCTCATCTGATTGATGCAACGCCTAGTGGACTCATTTTTAGCTTGATGAATATATTCTGTTTGGCACTTGTTCTTTCACTCTGTCTAATATGAGTCCAGTTCTATATATCATTGCAGCAGAGGCTGCTAAAGATTCAACTACTCATTTAATGAGCAGATCAAACACAACACAGGAAAACAGTAAACTTCCCTTACCGTTTTTTATCGTCAACGGTATGATCATTGTGCTGTATCTTGTGTTTTTCTTTTACAGGTCTTCACACTCCTATGACTTCAAGCCGGCTAATGCAACAACCAGCGAATCGAACAGATCACGTTCGAGACTGGACGAGAACGATGCTTCTTCAATTACCGAACCCCCGCCAGTTTATTCCAAGGTTTCTGAACGACTTCCCGCTTATACAAGGTTTGACCAGCATTTGGTCTCCATGCAGTAACTGGTCCTTTAATATTGATAGCAGTTTCGTTACAGCTTTTTTGTAGTTGAACTATTTCTAAGAAAGAGCTAATGCTAAGCATAGAAATTTACCTATGGGTGTTTAGACGGTGTGAGTCCAAAACTAGAACCATACTAATAAACTGAAATACAATGATGAGTCAGCAGTGCATACAGGACAACCCCAAAACAGTAGTAGCAGGATGTGAGAAGGACACAGCCCTTGAGTTGTTTGAAAAGTGGCTTGCTGTGGCGGGTATTCAGTATCCTAGGAGCAACACTTTAATTTACGTTGCTTATTCGCTTTGTATGTTAGCTTTGATCAGTCATCGTTGTATGAAGAAATGAGATCCTCATAGCAATGTAACATAACATCACGGTGCATTACTCTTGGGCGTGCAGAGTTGAAATCTTTTTCTTGAAACCTCTGATCTGAGTAGCATCTGCCATTTTTCATTGTGTCAGTAATGCTTAAGTAAGGTGAAACACAATATTCCGTAATTACATGGATTTATTGACAGCAATTGAAACTTAAAGTCAACTGATCTTATACCGGTCTTTGCAATCATCCGTGCCTTCGATGTTTGACTGTTTTAGTAGCAATTCAGTTGAGACAATTATTTTGTATAACGAAAATTCTGGCCTGCTGCGCCACATATGCTGTCTTTACCGTTAACCGTTTATGTGGCGCATTTCTGAAATTGACACAAAATCGGACAAGTTTACAAAATCTAAAGGTTTGAAGGACCGTTGTTATCCAGATCTGAAAAGTCCAAACCTTAGATCTGGCCACAAAACCTTAGATCTGAGTACAAAATCTAAAGAACCGGCCACAAAACCTTAGATCTGAGTACAAAATCTAAAGAACCGGCCACAAAACCTTAGATCGGAAAATCTAACAATCAAGAATACGATGACTGATAATACTACTGACACAAAGTTTTAGTGCAGCTTTGCCAATCACCGCACCCAAGATACAATGACTGATAATACTAACACAAAAGCAATAATGAAAGTAGAAAAGCTCCACTAAAACTATGTGCCAGTAATATACCAATCGCCGTACCTAAGATACAATGACTGATAATACTGACACAAAGTAATTAATGAAGGTAGCAAAGCTTCACTAAAACTATGTGCCCGTAATATATCAGTCACCTCACCAGGTATTTGTGTCTGTGTCTGTGTCTGTGTCTGTGTCTGTGTCTGTGTCTGTGTTTGTGTATCTCGGTATCTCTGTGTCTCCGTATCTCTGTGTCTGTGTGTCTCTGTATCTCTGTGTCTCTGTATCTCTGTGTCTGTGTGTCTCTGTATCTCTGTATCTCGGTATCTCTGTGTCTCGGTATCTCTGTGTCTGGGTATCTCTGTGTCTGTGTGTCTCTGTATCTCTGTGTCTCTGTATCTCTGTGTCTGTGTGTCTCGGTATCTCTGTGTCTGTGTATCTCGGTATCTCTGTGTCTCTGTATCTCTGTGTCTGTGTGTCTCGGTATCTCTGTGTCTGTGTATCTCGGTATCTCTGTGTCTCGGTATCTCTGTGTCTGTGTATCTCGGTATCTCTGTGTCCCTGTATTTCTGTGTCTGTGTGTCTTTGTATCTCTGTATCTCGGTATCTCTGTGTCTCGGTATCTCTGTGTCTGTGTATCTCGGTATCTCTGTGTCTCTGTATTTCTGTGTCTGTGTATCTCAGTATTTCTGTGTCTGTGTGTCTCTGTGTCTCGGTATCTCTGTGTCTCGGTATCTCTGTGTCTGTGTATCTCGGTATCTCTGTGTCTCTGTATTTCTGTATCTCTGTATCTCGGTATCTCTGTGTCTCGGTATCTCTGTGTCTCGGTATCTCTGTGTCTCGGTATCTCTGTATCTCTGTATCTCTGTATCTATAAATTTGTATCTGTATTTTGTGTATCTATTCTGTGGTTACCAACGTCTTCTCGTTCATTCCTGTTTTGTATTCTCTTTGTCTCAGTCTTTATGTCTATGTGGCCTTTGTGTCTCCGTGTCTGTGTCTGTTATTTGTATTTTGCCTCTTTATATATCTCCGTTTCTATTTGTGCCTCTATTTCTAGGTCTATTTCTAATTGTGTCTGTGACTGTTTTACTATTTGTACCCGTCTCTGTCTGTGATTGTCTATATGGCTATGTCTATTTTTGTCTCCATTTGTGTCTCATTCATTTGTCCCTATCTCTGTGTCTGTGTAATTCTCTCTTGTGCTTATCATTAGTTATCTCTATTTGTATCTCTCTGTATTTGTGTGTGTGGTGTTTGTGCCTATTCTTGTATTTGTGTTTAGGTTCATTGAATCCCAAGACGTCCATACGGTAAAACAAATGATTCACATGTTGCCGGACAAGTAAACCTTTGAATTACCATACTTCAGTCACTATTTAAATTATCTTGTAACTGCTTAATAACTTAGTAAATAACTTTTCAATTAAAAACAAAAAACACATAATGTACACCGTGGTGCCGGCCATGGTATGCATCATGTATTGGTATATGCTTATCATACTTACCTTATAATCTATTTCTAATGATATTATTGTAATTGTTGGTTTGGATTTCTATTGATGTTGAAAAGAAAAACTGAAAGTAAAACAGAAAACGGGCTCCTTTTATAGTTTTTCTGAAATTTGGTGACACAAAAACGAATTGCCACAAAGTTGACAGTAACGGTTTTGTGTCAAATAGTTCAATAAAAATATTCTCAATTTTAGGTGAAAACATCCAAAAGGTACTTTCAAATTGACTCAATTTCAATGGGAAAAAATTCCATAGTAAACGCAAATCAATATCTATTATCCAATATAACTTTCAGTAAATTTAACAATAAAACAATGGCTGTAATCTTGGTTTTAGTTCAAATACTCCAATTCTTTTTTGTGTAAACTGCACTTCAAATTAGTCCCAAAGCGGTAATTTGTGTAAGTTAAATGGTGTATGGAGTTTGGAAAAACGTTACACAAAAACGGTCACAATTGACAGCAAAATGGATAAATATTGGTACTACTAAGTGTAAATCTGAGGTCCAATCAAAACAATCTGTATAACTAGATAGCCACAATTTTTCTCTATCGTTCTGTGCTTTTCAATTTTCTTCTAACCCTTTCTAAAACCTGTAAAACATGAAAGTACCCGCCTGTCAATTGTAAAATGAGGATTCTGTGGAAAAAGTAGCAAATAGAAGGTGTAAAAATTAAACCACACTAAAACAAGTACTTATTTACCTCCATAGGTAGAAAGACAACACTCATGTCATAGCACTTGCACATCTCGACATAATATCAAAAAACCGAGCTCAAAAGGTATCTTCTAACATGTATAAACTCAATAAAACTGTGAAAAAACACCTCCAAATCACTAAAGCTCCAATCAGTATTTCCATAATAGCAGCCTGTTATGGTGCAGTAAACACCAAAGTTAATCATCAAACCTCATAAACTCATCACCCAGTACTCAAGTTCTTCATATTGCCAATTTCAAGCACTTTCCTGGTCCTTAAAGTGCAACTTTAACAAAAGATATGGTTCAGGGGCTTTATATACTTGAATCTCGTTGCTCAGCTAGCCTTAAAAGATGCTAACCGCATTGATAGCATTACCAACAGCCTCAAGTTGTTTGTTTACATTGTTAAAAGTGTTTCACATAAGCTGGCAGCTAATTCCTCAATTAGCTAAGCAAAAAAAAGATTGCAGCATCCAAATTTCCCACATGGTCTCCCACTGTAGTACTCACTTGGACCCTTGGGAGCTTAAGTTGTACTAAGCGGACGGGAAGTACTGTTTTCTGCCAGGTATGGCCGCAACCGAAATTGAAAATTTTTAGCAGTACCATTATTTAAGTATATTGGGTTCAAAGAGCCGTAGAGTTGAAGGTCTAGCTAACGACAAAAAGCTATTTAGTAGTGAATATTTGTTGATATTTGTACTAAAAATGATGCCGGTTTGGTTTATCAAAATTTTTGAAAGGATAATGAACCATCAGCCATAGAGAAACCATCACTGACATCAATGCAGAAATGATCGTGAAAAAGGCCTCAGGGTATTTAAGTTGTTAATACAGTGATATCCATAAGAGCAGTGTATAAAGAGTGACTGGAGTCAGCAAACTCACACATTCATGTTTCATGTGTTTTAGTTTCAGCTAAACTACAACAAAATAATTTTAACGTTAAATGGTACTGAATAAATTGAAAACTCACTTTTCAAATTTTTAACAGCCCAAGACGCAAGTTACATCATAGACTGTGTTTCTTGGGGGTAGGTCTTTACTCAAACAGTGAGAGCAGTACAGTTGGCTACAGTCATAAAGACTGCAAAATCTACTATGCCACAGAGACTGTTGGCAGATTTCTTCCTCGAAATTGCACATTTTCTTTCTCAGATTTGCTCCTAAAAGGCATCAAAGTGGTTAAAGTTTGTCTCATATACACTGAATACCTTTCTACACTTTACCCACCTTATTAAACATGCTGATATTAGTCGGACGTCTCTTAGAGTGTGGCGAAAGTTCAAAAAAAATACTTTGAATTTGGCTTCACTAGCTCAGTCGGTAGAGCGTCAGTCTCATAATCTGAAGGTCGACAGTTCGAACCTGCCGTGGAGCAAATTTGTTTTTTTTTGCATTTTTTGTACCATTCAAGCTGTGTTGTTATTGTACAGTCCAATTGTAAGTGGTACAATATACGGAGTCGATAGATAATCAAAGCTTGCACCATCGCTCTACCCAAAACTGAAAGCATAAAGCGACTCTCATTAATCAATTTTCCACAAAATCAATTACATAAGGAATTTGAAATTTTTAGATCACAAAATGAAAACATAATTTTTAACCGCATATAACAACTACGCGACCAATTGCAATTTCACTTCAGCGGCTCAAATCAACGCAAAGGCATTGCCCATGGATCTGTACTGATATTAAGCACTTAAATACGTCATCTTTAGCACTTTTCACATCTTTCACCGCACATATAAGGAATACAAAAGGTATAAACAAAAGATAAACAAATAAAAACATAAACAAAGAATGATCAAGAGTAATTTCAGTGCTGATTCAGACGATGAGAACAACTTTGAGCCACCAGCACTCAGTGATTACGCAGTTGCATTATTGGAGAATGAGAAAACGCTGTCAAAGAGGGTGAACTTCATGAAATCGCCTTCGCCAACTGAGCAAATTCAAAATAATAACAACAGTAATAATAACCACAACAATAACAACAGTTTCAGTGTAACTTCACATACAACACACTCTGACTATGAATCCATTTTTACAAAGAACATAACAAACACAGATACTTACACTACTTCTTCACCAAGAAGATCTAATTTACAGCTTAAAGATCATTCATTAAGATTGAAGAATTCAATGAAACGAAATAAAATATTTAAATTGGGACCACCTAAACGTGCTATGGATAGCGAGGTTGATATGGATATTGAGATTAATGAGAACTCTCCAGAACCACAGGAACAACCACAAGAACAGCAGCGGGGAGAAGCAAAGACCGTGGAAGATCAAGTGATACCAGGAAAGGTAAAACATCAACCAGAGATAAATAGCAATTTTGACTTTGAGGGACTAAATCCATATCAGTATGCCAAGAAGTATAATTTGTCATCAAATGAGTTGGTTGAACTATCTAAAGTATACTTAAAACAGCAAAAAAATGAATCAAAATTAAACTCAAGTTTGAACTCACCAATACGGCTTAAACAGGTTTTAAACACAAAATTTGGAGAGAATTCAGTCAGTAACTCAATTAACAACTCATTGAACAATTCAATAAATAATTCAATCAGCAATTCAGTTAACAATCCAATTAAAATATTTAATGATGAGAAGGAAAATCTAATTGAAAAAGAGTTTAATAGTAACAACGGTAATAATTTTAAGCAATACAAAAGAGACCCCCTGAATGAGATTCAATCAAATAATCAGCTAAACCTATCACAACAGCATCAACAACAACAACAAAAAACAAGAACACTAATTGTAAATAATAAACAGTACGAAAAATTGGAACTATTAGGTAAAGGAGGATCGTCCAAAGTGTTCAAAGTTAAATCGATCAATAATAAAGTTTATGCAATAAAGAAAATAATATTTGATGAGTTTGATGAACTAAGTATAACAGGTTTCAAGAATGAAATTAACTTATTGCACAAACTAAGACATGAGGAACGAGTTGTTAAGCTTATTGACTACTCTTTAGGACAAGGGTCGTTATTACTAGTTATGGAATGTGGTGATATTGATCTATCAACCATACTACACAAAAGACTTGAATTACCATTGGATATCGAATTTGTTAGATTTTACTCTAATGAGATACTGAAATGTGTCAAGGCAGTTCATGACAATGGTATTATTCATAGTGACTTGAAACCAGCCAACTTTTTATTTGTCAAAGGAATACTTAAAATTATTGATTTTGGTATATCTAACGCGGTACCCGAGCATACAATGAACATTTATAGAGAGAATCAAATAGGCACGCCCAATTACATGGCGCCTGAGGCATTAATAGACTTGAACAGTGATATCAGCGACAGCAACAATAGTAAAGAGAATAGCCGATTGTGGAAGGTGGGTAAGTCATCAGATATCTGGTCTTGTGGATGTATAATATACCAAATGATTTATGGGCATCCACCATACGGCAACTATCAAGGCTCACAAAGATTGCTAGCGATCATGAACCCCAAGGTGAAAATTGCATATCCAGAATTTGGTAATGGCGGAATCAGAATACCCAAATCGTTGATCGATACAGTTAAATCGTGTTTAGTGAGAGACCCAAACAAAAGAAGTAATTTGAATGACTTGTTGGGCAACTCATTTTTGAAACCAAGAATTATATCAGAGAACTTTATTAATGAGCTACTCAAAAATGCCATCAACTTTGGTATCGAGAAGAGAGCAGTAAACAATGACGAGATCAGAGACTTAGCCACAGACGTTTGGAAGCGGATCAACGATTTGAACCTATAAAGATTGTCAACTGGTGTTATTTTTGTTTATTTTGTTTATGTTACTCATCTTGGGCCTAATTTAGACAGAATTCTTGGACCCTGTTCTTCCCACTCTTGTTTTGTGATCCACATGTGCTCCTTGTCAGCCATGATGTTTGCTAGGACAGCACCACCAATGAACACCATGTGTCTTCGTCTTGGAGGGTCTTCAATTCTGACCTTGAACTTATCTAGTCTTTCCGGGTCGTTGTGCAGCACTCTGGTGAACCACAACTGTTTCAGCTCTTTTTCCAGTCTGGAAGGCAGGCCAGGATACATACTGGAGCCTCCAGACAACACAATGGATTTGAATAGAGTGGATCTAATGTCAACGTCGGCACTTTGAATGGTGTTGAACAGCAGCTCGCCCATTCCCACCTGCTCCACATCAACCAAGTTAGGCTGGAACAGACACTCTGGCGCCTCAAAACGCTCGGAGCCCACTTTTATTACACGACCATCTGGCAGCTCAAAGTTCTCCACTAAAGTTGTTGTTTTATTGGACAGATTTGTATCGAAATCCAAGTCGTATGACACGTAGCACAGCTTCTCCTTTATCTGTCTGACAGTCTCGAAGTCGGCAGTTCTGTTGAACGCATAGCCTCTTCTTGATAGCAGGTCGATCAGGTGTCTGGTGACGTCTCTTCCTGCAACATCTAATCTTCTAGTCAGATGGTTGAGGACAACCGACTCGTACACCGGAATGACATGTGTGACACCGTCCCCCGAGTCAACCACTACCCCGGAGGACAGTCCCTGCGCGTATAGGGCCAGCACTGCCTGGATGGCAACGTAAACTCCGCCAAAGTTGTACTTTTCAAACATGACATCGCACATTTTCTCCCGGTTCTTCAGTGGGTTCATTGGAGGCTCTGTCAGCAGAACTTTCTTGCCCGTCGTGTCCTCCTTGAGCCTCTCGTAGAACGAATAGTCCCATAGGTGCTCCATGTCTTCCCAGTTCTTGATGATACCGTTCTCCATGGGATAAGAGATCTGTAGGAACGATCTGGCAGCCGAGGCTTCGTCCCCACACATGATGTCGTGGATCTCGATGTCCGTGGCAGCCCGCTCTTCTGCTCTAAGGATTGGGCGGCCCACAATGGAAGGAAATGTGTGGTCTGGGAAGTTGGACCCAGCATGCCCGATTTTGACAAAACCTGTTCCCTGGTCCAGAACTGTGGTGCACTGTTAGTTTGTGTGCCTCGCAGGAGTGCATTGCACTGCTCTGCACTACTCACCGATAGGTTGTTCGCTCATTGTGTGGCTGTTATTAGGTGGTTTATTTACTTATTTCACATATCCAATTTTCTCCTTTAAATGAAACGGAAGCAGCTGGTGTGCGGATGTCGGAACTGCTAGGAAAAAACCCCGGAATTCATAGCGCATTACATAAGCACTCAATCCTGTTTACATCGTCATCTTGTTTATTTACACAGTGGAGCACAGTCAGAAGGACTTGTACGAGTTGATGTCGATGGTCTTTCCTGAGTAGTTTGTGCCCGTTTTCAGAACAAACGATTTTCCAAACAGATTGAAGTTTGGGTCGATCTTGATGATACAGTCGAAGGATTCTGAGATTTGCAGCAGGTTGTTCACGTGGGGCTTGAGCACGGTAGTCACATGTGCAATGACCGCACCGTTCTCAATCAGCTTGAACTTGTAAATGATCAGCTGCTGCTGCTGGCCTGTGATGGGGTTAAGTGACACATCCTGGTCAATGACAATATTATTCTCGTCTAGTTTGAGTCTCAGCGTCTCTTCGTCTGGCGCAAAGTAGTCCTTGATACCCAACTCGTTCAACTGGAACGAGTCGATTATCCTGTTGATGGTGAAACGGGAAATATCACTCGAGTCGATGGACGATCCGTAATATTTCAGCTCTGTGGAGCTCAATGCGTTCCAGTACGACTTGAGCGCGTTGTGTCTTCTACTGGTGAGCACTCTCGATGTGATAAACCCACCGATAAACAGTGTAGGCAGCACAACTATCAAAAACGGTGCAGCAATGAACAGGAAAAACCCTCCAATCACCGCCGTGAGCCCCACAACTTTCAGTGTATCAAAAAAACTAGGTTTTCTAAACACCCCAAACTGGTCCAATGGGCCAAATCCTGGATAAAATGGGCTTCCAAACCCTCTTTGCCTATTCCATTTATCTTTAATATTAAATCTGTTGAATTTGTTAAAATCATTGAAATTCAGGCTCGCTGCACCACTGCTGAAGGACGAGCATATCACTTTTGGCACCAGTGAGCTTCTGGCTAGCGTTTTCACGGGACTTCCCAGTCTAAACTGTCTCAAAATCAACATCTTAGCAACCTGATGTTCCGCTTAGTGACAGAAATCACAAAATCCACAAAAATAGCGTCTCTGCATTACATCAGCGCTTACAAATCAAAAAATTTTCCAGTTACTAATACATTACATCAGAAAGATACATCAGCGGCCACTACGACGAGGCAGACCCAGCAGACGACACCGTTTTGAAGGCAAAGGTGAGGTAAGACGTGTGCGACTTGGTCTCACCCTCGTACTTGGTTATGTTGATCCAGCTGTAGTTCTTGTCGCCCTCTTTGATCCTGAGTCCTCTTCCAAATGGGTTGAACTCAGTTTTGTCAACTTTGGTTTGTTCCTGCTCTTTTAGCAGTTCCTCACCGCTCCGACTTTCCATGCTCTTTCCGTGCTCCTCGTAGTACTTTCTCTTCTTCTCAATTCCTTCTAGTTTTCTTTTTTTAACGTCTTTTAATCTCTCAATGGCATCATCCACATCCCTTTTCATAAACTGTCTGGCTTCCATTCTTTTGCTCTGCACCTCGCACATCTCAATCGACGTCCACCCCTCGGTATTCAGAGCTTCCACAGTCTTGATTACCTGCTCGATGCATGGACTGAAGCAGCAGATACCAACTTTCTCATCTTGAGATATAACTTTGTTCAGGTGGGGAATGGCTTCCCAAGGCGATGGCAGATCCAGAAACACCGCCGTGGCATTCACATGGTGCTCCGTCGCAATTTCAAACCCGTCTTTACACACATCTCTGTGGTTTATAACCACATTTGTCAATTTATGCTCTTTAAACTCTCTTTCAGCCTCTTCAAAGCGTGGTCTGTGAAACTCATACGAGAAAAGCGTCCCTACTGGCGCCACTG
Organism: [Candida] sp.; assembly: GCA_030570575.1. Lineage (NCBI taxonomy): Eukaryota > Fungi > Ascomycota > Saccharomycetes > Saccharomycetales > [Candida] sp. The sequence goes on along the minus strand of JAJLVZ010000015.1, from coordinate 121,221 downwards.
TTCTGGACAAGGAGTGTGAGAACGATGCTGAGCCCGTACCAGCCTCAATAACTCTCGAACCGCTTCTAATTCCCAATCTTTGGGTTATATAACTGGAATCTGGCGTGTAGACAATCTGAGTTCTGTGAGGCAGGGACAGGGTCCATAGCTCAGCTGTTGGCAGCAGCAAATGCACAAATCCATAGCCTTTAATGCTGGAAATTTGGGACCCATATTTCTTTCCAATCATCAAAGTGTGAGGAAATGTCCCATATCTCGTGTTCAAAGTGCTTTTGGAGTCCACAATTATTGGCTTAATGGCTTCTCTGGATATAAACACCAGCACCAGGTCACCTTCCTCGATAACGTCCTTGTAACCAATCATTGTGTGGATTTGTGCACAGTAAAATAATTTGAGATGAAAAAAAAAAAAAATTTCACTACAAAATCAAAAAAGAAAAAAAAAATCATCAAAACTCATCAAAGCTCATAAACAATGCTCGTTTATCAGTCCAAACTTGGAGTACACTTTAGAATCAAGAACAAACTTGTCTGTGTACATCTTGTTTAGGTTCAGTTTCTCCTTTTTGGCGAATTTAAAGTCGACTTTATTCAGGTTCTTCACAGCATCGTCCTCGTTGTCGATGTCGATTTCTCCCATGAAAAGCACGTTTTCTCCTCTGATGAACAGCATCCCAATGTACTGCTCGCCGTATTCTCCGTTTGGCAGGAACACTCGTTCTATTACGTCCTGCAAAAATATCGAACCGTACTGGTCAAACGTTCTCAGTGTTCCTATGTAGTTGGTGTCATCTGTCTGGTTGATGTAAACTCTTTCTGTTGCGGTTAGTTAGTTCTGGCTGCTCGCTTGTGGTGTGTGGGGGTATAGCCCCAGGTATAATTTTAAAGAAGTCGATAATGTCAACAACTTGAAAAACAACACAACATACTGTCTAGATACCCAATGATGGCTGCTGGGGTGGTAAACGAGTACGATTCCAAGTATAAGTTAGCAGCATCGTCCGCTAGCTGGTCCACTTCCTCTTTGTCCGACATTTTATCGTCCTGTTCGTTCTTATTGTTGCAATTTCCTGTTGATTATTTGGTTTTCTCTCAAATTGTTGAAATACGCCGATGACGTAAGCGGAGGGTGGCCCTACTGAGGAAGCTGTTGTGTTGGTTTAGACTGAGAGTGCGCAGGGCGTGGGTACAACAGGTAGGCAGAGCTGGTGAAACAAGGCTTTAGCAATGCTGTGTTGGCACCCACGCTGCCACAACCCCAGCAAGAGAACCAAAAAAAAAAATAATTTTAAAAAAAAAGATTGAAACGGACAGGAATTGAACCTGCAACCCTTCGATTGCACTAATTAGGAAATTCCACTGGAGTCGAAAGCTCTACCATTGAGCCACCGCTTCATCTCGGAGTAAGAAAATGGGTTTTCCAGATTGACCAGTAGATAATAAATAATGGGTCATAAAAAATGTATTAGCCCAACAGTAACAAAAAGAATCACTACAACTGGTTATACATAATAATAAATAACAAAGATATCGTACATAATGATATAAATAACGAAGGGTATCATTGACTAAACAAACCATTTAGTTCTAACGGAGGATAAGTAAAATAGAATAAAAAAAGGAAAATAGCAGCAAACGCTAGCTGTTCATAGCTAATGTTTTCAAACAATTTAGTAGAAGACAAAGTTTGCGGAGCCTGAGGTGACAGAAACGGTACATCCATCTGAGCCAGAGCCAGTGTATTTACCGTCAACGTAAGAACAAGCACCGTTGACTGATGAACCTGAAGTAGCTTCGATCTTAAGGTTGAAGTTTGGTGGAGTCTTGTTGTTTGGGTTTGGAATAATGGATAAGTAGGTGATACCGTTGGTGTAACCTGAACCCAAGACAACTGGGGCCCAGTTACCGACACCAGAACCGTCAGTTCCCCAAATACATCCGTCTTCGACAGAAACACCGGCATTGTTAACGTAGTATTGAGCAGAGGTTTTACCACCTTTCCAGGTGTAGTAACCATCTTCATTAACAACACTCATTGGTTTGGATTCGCCTGCACCAACTAAAGTTGGAACAACCATATTTTCAGAACCTGGGTAATCGGTACGGCATAAAGCAATTTCTTGGGAAACTTTGTTAACAGCACTTGAAGATTGTTGACCCCATTCACATAATTTAGATTTGGATGAGTTGGATTTGTATAAGTAACCGTTTTTACAGTATAAACCACCAACTGACATACCGTTAGCTGGTTGAGATGAAGGCCATTGGGTCTTGGACATACCAGCTTGACATGCGTATGAACAGTAGTAACCGTCTTGACATGAAGATTGGGTGTTTCCGTCCATATCCATGACTGAAGCCCATCCACCGAAACCTAACCAGTTCAGTGGGATGACACCTTGACCGGATGGGAAGTCGGAACATTTGTGGACACCGTCTTCAAAGTCTTCAGATGGGTCAGAGAAGTCTGACAAGTCACCATTGATGGAGCCAGAGCCGGAGCTGGAGCTGGAGCCAGAGCTTGATTTGGATGAGGAGGCAGCTGTGGTGGTGGAAGCTTGAGCAGTAGTAGATGAAGCTGCTTCAGTAGCAGTTGAGGAGGTTTGTTCTAAGGTGGTGGTTTGAGCCTTGTTGACGACAGAGGCAGCGGCAGCAGCAGTGGTAGTTGCAGCAGTGGTAGTGGCAGCAACAGCAGAGGTTGTTGCTTCGCCCTCAGCATTAGCAACAGTGACTGGGTTGCCATTTGCGTCAACATAAGCGATTTCAGTCTCGGTAACAACGACAATAGCCGCTTCACGCTTGTGCATGTGGTGGTTGTGAGCTCTTGGGGCAGCAAGGGCCAGTGATGAGAGCGCTAATAAGGATAAAAGTTTCATTTTGATTTGGTTTGTTTGTTTGTCTTTTTCTTTTCTTTTTCTGGTTTGCTTTACTCTTATTTACAAATAAATATTGATGTTGCTGCTGAACACTAAGAAGGAATGACTGGCAGATAAAGGAAGGACTGCTGAACGAATAAAAAGAATAAAAACTGTTTAAAACTTTTTCGCTTTTGTATTACTAGGTTGAAACAAGTTTGAAATTGAAAATTTGGAGGATTTTTGTTTTTATATACCGAAAAAAAAGTAAATCTGTGGCAAAAACCCTCCCGATCTGGGAGATTACCTGATATAGAAAATACAATTTACCTCTAAACGGCAATTGCCGCATCAGGACTAAATACGCTGCCGCTGTGTGCATTGGATCACATAATGCTGCATTAGCGAAAAGGTCTGGCCGGCGATTTGAAAACTTTTCAAGTGATGAAATGATGTTTCAAGTGTGCGAAAAGAAGTGAGAAGGGGGTTTAACAAGCCCTCCAAAAGGCTGGGGGGTATATAGGAGCTCTGCAGATGCCAAATCTCGAGGTCTGGGGGCATTTATGACGAGAAACAAACAGAGATCAATCGAAATGTCGAGATTTATGGTCATTCTCGAGCGTCTAGTGGGTGATTTGTCGGAAAAGTTAAATGAGGTGCATTGAGGCAACATTTGAAAGTTAGTAAGTAGGTTGATCTCATGCTGACGGCACCGTTCCCATGATTGGCTGAGGCAGTGCAGGCGGGAGCCTAGCCCAACGGTTAATAGACTAGTTAGGAGTTCAAAATAGGTTTGGCTGTGACGTAAAAAGAAATTCATGAAAAAATATGCTACGCCAAAGAGTTGTAATTGGAAGAAATGTGCATAGGACACACAAAAAGAAACGTACAGGCGCAAGCGTATTGGTAAAAGAGCAGCTAGTTCATTTGTTTGAGGAATTTAGGCGATTTCTTTTGAAACGAGTTGTGCGTAAACGTAGGATGTGTTAATTTTTAGTCAATTAATGTCACTTTGGTGATCAAAAAAGAACATGCACAGACACTTTGCCACTGGAACACGCAACCACGCAACCACGCAATGTGGCAGCCATGTAACACAAACCTCCTGCACCTCGACCTCGTCCGGAACTGAGTTGGCTGTTGGCGCTGCACCGTTGATGGATTGGTCACGTGACTGAACGTTAGGTTGCGTACTGGGACTGCTGGAATGCCAGACCTGCTACACGTCTACGAGGCTAAGGTGATGCTGGGACCTGCCACACGTCTGGTGTGCTGAGGTGATGCTGGGACCTGCTAGATGTCTGTTGTGCTGGGGTCCGCGGGACCGAGATTTACGCGGGCGGGACCAGTGTTACGCCAGAGCATTCCCCAGAGAAATTAGCCCTAATTGATGCTAATTTCCTCTCCACGTGGTTTAAGTAATTGATCAAACGACAAAAACTGAGGTGAAATTATTTTCCTCACCATTAAGCACCTAACGAGCCCGCAAAGTACGATGGTTGCACAGAAAGACGCCCAATTGGACAAGCCGCTGGACAAGGAGGCGCCACCAACGATCTTCTCAACGAACCTGACGCCGGAATATGCCACAGCTGCTCTCAATCTGACGATTGATTTCCAAAGACAGAAACAGTCCATTGCCAACAGCTACATCCTGAAGCACAGACTCACCCTCACTACTGTACTGCTGGCGATAGTCTCGTTTGGGTACTACCGACTGGCGTGGATTTACAGACGTGGCGGATGGGACCTCGTGAAAAAGAGCAACGATGTTACGTTCAGTGTGTTCATCTTTGCGTTCCTGTTCTCCACGTGCTACTTCAGTCTTGTGTCCAGACCAACCAGTATTCTCAAGGATCGGGCTGACAGTATCCTGAAGAACACTGAGGAGATCTTTGGAGTCGATCTGAACAAGTTTGCTAACTTGACGCCAAAGAACAAAAGCGAGCTGGCCAAGGGAGAAAACACCCAGATCATCGTCTACAGAGACACGCCAATAGCGATCATCTCTGTGCTGCCGGTTGCTGAGCTTTCGAGCGACGAGAAATTCGTCGTCAAGATCACCGGAATTGGAATCCGCAAAGTGTATATGAAATCCGGGATCTTGCAAGATCTGATCGACTGGGCCCTCAAGAGGGCGCAGAAACTCAACACCAAGAAGGCCAAGAAGCTGACTGTTCTGGTGGAGACGCTGTCGGTGGACGCAGCACTGATTAGCGTGCTGAAGGACAAGCAGTTCCAAAAAATGGAGACACTTAAACTGAGCGAGTCCTTCTTCCTGAACAAGTACGGCATCAACAGGGAGATCTGGGGTGTGAACCTGAACGTGCTGAAGATTGTGGACGCGGCTGCTGCCTCTGGCACCGAGAACTCCACCGTCAAGAAGAGATCGAAAAAGATATAATGACGTATGTCACTCGATGCGATCGAATATATAAAACAGATGTATACCACCGTATAGCAATCGTATAGCAATCGTATACCACCGTATACCACCGTATAGCAATCGTATAGCAATCGTATACCACCGTATACCACCGTATACCAACCGTATAAAAACAGTATACCAACCGTATAACAACAGTATACCAACCGTATACCAACCGTATACTAATCGTATACTAATCGTATACCAACCGTATACTAATCGTATAATGTGGATGTATAATGTGAATGTATAATGTGGATGTATAATGTGAATGTATAATGTGGATGTATAATGTGAATGTATAATTGGATGTATAATTGGCTGTACAATTGGATGTATAATTGGATGTACAATTGGATGTATAATGGGATCTACAACCGTATAATGATGCAATCGATAAGATAATAAACGTCTGTCACTAGATGCGATCGACAAGATAAACAACCGTCTATTCACATGAGGATTCCGCCTGCACCCCCGCTTCTTCTTCTGCTCTGCTTGAGCCGCTTCTGTCTCACTCTGTAGACCACAAACCCCATGTACAGAATGACAACGACAGCTATCACCAGGAATAGATATTTGATGCATTTCCACAGAAACAGGAACACCGTACCCACTGTGAGACCGGACTGGTGCTGTTCTGGAGGCGGTGGTCTGTTCCAGACCCTGTTTTTAGCGTTTCTGGCGCGCGCAAGCTTCTTGGCTCGTCTGTTGATCTGTTTCTTGCCTCTGCCACTGTGGCCATTGCCGTGGTTGATCTCGTACTCGGCGTGTGCCGTGAAGGAGGAAATGGGCTCGCCAGTGGCCCGGGACTTGAGCTCGAACACGCCCACCTCGTACAGGTCCACGATCTCGGTGAGGTCTCCGGTGGCTGCGCTTATACCCAGGTACTTCACCTGTGGCAGGTCCTTGACGCCTGTGATGGTGAAGCAGCTGACCCAGTCGTCGTCGGACGCGCCTGCAGCGCCCACCCGGTAGCTGACAGACACGTACCCGTCGTCCTTGGTGTATGTGAGCCTGAGAAACGTTTTGCTGCTCGGGTCGTAGTGCTTGTTCTTGTGGTGCGACTTGTAGATGCCTCTGGCACCGCACGAGGCGAGCTCGTTGGCCTCTCCGTCGTTCAGCTTATCGTAGTAGGTGACCCCGTCGCCCTTCATAAGCGAAATCAGCGGGAAGCTAGGTCTGGCGCGGCTGCCCCCGTTCTTGTACGTGTCCACAAACAGCGCCAGGCCGCTGAACTTGTCCTGGGAGCCAAACACGGTGCCCTGCGGCAGAATCTCGTCGGTCAGGAACACCGCAAACCCATCGCCTTTCAGCCCGTTCTTCTTCGCATTCCCGTGGACATTGAAGCTGATCTCCACTTCAAACCCGTCGCTGGAAAGACCCTTCTTGCTGAAAATGGAGCCAGCCTGGTCCTTCACCTCGCTGGTGAGGCGCACGTACTCGTCGTTCTTCACCACAGTGTCGCCCTGGATGAGCCAGTGCTCCGAGTCCAGGTGGCCCGCCTGGAGATACGGCACCCGCAGGCTTAGATCGTCCACGGCAACCTTCACCACGTCAGCCACCTCAGCCTGGGCGTCTAGGCCCGCAGGCCCAGCTCCACCACTCACGTCAGCTTTGCGAAATCCTAAAAACCAAATGAAAAATAACGCAATTGCCGCAAATCCAATTTGGAACCGGCTATTCTTCTTCAATTGCTGAAACCCCTTCGCCATTGCTCGTAGTTGCTGTGTTTCTGGGGGCTCCTTTGGTGATTCTTTGGGTTTATTTTGGTTAGTTTTTTTATTTTTGTCCAATGTTTTTCACTCATTTTTAACCCAATTTCATTTGCTATCCACACAATAAACCACCCAGAATGCCTAAAGCACCAGCACCTCGCTGTGTGTTTGTCCGCCACGGCCAGACCGAGTGGTCCAAGTCCGGGCAGTACACCTCGGTCACAGACTTGCCGTTGACCGCTTTTGGTGAGGAGCAAATGAGCAGAACCGGTGAGCTCATCTTCAGCTCCAAGTTCATCAACCCGGACCACCTGACGTACATCTTTGTGTCCCCAAGACTCAGGGCCCAGCAGACGCTGCACTTGGTGCTCAAGTCTCTGCCTCAGGAGGTGCAGGCCAAAATCAAGATCATCACCGACAACGACGTCCGCGAGTGGGACTATGGCGACTATGAAGGGCTGCTCACCAGCCAGATCAGGCAGCTGAGAAGCGACCGGGGCCTCGACACGGACAGGGAGTGGCTCATCTGGAGAGACGGGTGCGAGAACGGCGAGTCTTCGCAGCAGGTGGGCCTCAGACTCTCCAGACTGATAAACAGAATCCAGAACCTGCACCGCAAAGCGTTCGAGCAGGACGTGCCTAGCGACATCATGGTGTTTGCGCACGGCCACATTCTGCGCTATTTTGCTGCGCTGTGGTTCAAGCTCGGTATTGAGGAGTCCGCTGACGGCATGCCTGCTTACACCAAGTCTTATAAATTCACCAGAGGTGACGAGGAGGAGCTGCAACAGGATCTCACCACCTACCGCTACCTGGACAACAACCCGAACTTTCTGCTGGAGGCCGGTGGTGTCGGTGTCCTGAGCTATGCCCACCACAACATCAACGAGCCTGCGCTGTCGCTGTGCGGGTCCTTTGTGCTACCACCTGACCAGAGTGCTGACTAAGACTCAGAGTAAGACCCTGAGCTCACTTTATAGAACCCAGCTGGTTCGTCCAACAATCACATGCTCATGCGACAACCTGTAGTTCACGCCTGTCATGGTCAATAGCGTAGTGCATGCCTGTCATGGTCACGGTCAATAGTGTATTGCATGCCATGTGTATCTTGTAAAACCTGATATATTCAGAGCTAATGTTGGCTTTGGACCAATTGCACTAACAATGCACAATGTATTGCACGGACTAACTTGGCGCAATGCATAACCCATTGCTCAATTGTTCGCCCTGTCGACCAGGGTGGAATCCAGCTGGCCCAGTGAACCACTGCTAGGGCTCTTAACTATTACTTCTGTTAGCTCTGAGCTTGGCTCAAACTTCCTGATTGGCTTCTGAAGCTGCTGCTGCTGGTACTTCAATAACAATTGAAGAAGAGATTCTTCACTTTTACTTATTAGGACAGACCTTGTGTTGAAACTTCAACAGTCTCAGTTAACTGACCTGAAGTGAATGGTAAGGTTGTCGCTCTGGTAAAGTCACCAGTCCACACCGAAGTGGTAGTGGAAGTACCTGTACCAGTCCATGAAGTGATAGTACCGTATGCGTTAGAGATCTGTTTTTGAGTAATGATTTTGATCTTCATCATATCTGCATCCATACTGTACTCAACGAGCTAGACAGGAATATCCCCCTGCTAATTTTTCCAGTGAAGGGATTTCATTACTGGGATATCCTGCTGTTGTGGTTGAGATTACACAGAATCCAGCTGGCTCAGCAGTTCGCTCTGCTCGTACGACAGAACCCTCTTTCTCTTCGGGGAGATCCTGTGGTTGTGGCTGTTGGAATGTGTCATAATGATCGAGCCGTACTTGAACGGAGCCTGTTCGGTGTCGTTTGGCGGTGGCTTGAACGACACGTACTCCTCGTCGTTGTTGATGTTGCTGCTACTGTGCGGATGGTCGTAGTCCACCTCGTCGCTGTAGTTCACCTCATCGCTGTAGCTCACAGCATCGCCAAAACTGTTTAGCGATATTTCGTCGTGCTTCAGGCTCAGTATAAACACCCCCGCCAGCACCAGCACCGTACCCAGCACTATCACAAAGACCTCTGTGGCGGTCTTGGTCTCGTCGTTGTAGAAGATCAGCCCGTTCAGGATGTTGTTGATGTTGTAGACGCAAAAAATAAACGGGTACAGAATGGTGGTGGAGGTGTGCTTGAGCCCGCAGTTCAAGCAGATGAGCTGGATCCCCGTAATCAGCAGAAATGTAATCAGAATGACCGCTATGCCAAACTTGAAGTGCTTGAGGCTGCTAAACTGTTTCTTTACGAGGAGCCCGTTCAGGATGATCTCGATGAACGCTTTCGCCAGTAAAAGTCCCTGCGATGACAGTGTGCCGCTGAGCACGCCAAACAGGATCCCGCGGTAGAAATTAGAAAACGCCAGCCGGGTCTTGTGGCGGCTGGACAGCAGCAGCACGACCGTGACGGCCAATAGCAACGCTTCCACCGCCAGGATCCAAACAACAAACTGCCGCCTTATAAGCAGGACAAACAGCTCGTCGAGGGACCTGCTGCCACCAGACGAGTCCGCGGAGCCCCCGCAGTACGCTATGAGAAAGGCGCCAACGCCTATAAGCAGCGTACCGGCGACAGAATTGCGGTTGAACACCTCATTGAGCAGCAGTGCAGAGCACACCGAGTTGAACACGAGCCCCACACTCTGCAGTGGGCTCAGCACAATGATTGGTAGTGTCGTGATCTGGATGGACGAGCCAAACACGTTGGCAGCGATGAACAGCAGGAACCCAGTTCGCCACAGCAGCTTTCTGTAGTTTGTTGATTTCTCTGCATTCTGCGTCAGAATATGCGATTTTCTCTGCAGCGTGAGTCCCAGCGACTGCAATGCCGACGACACCACCCCGGCACACACTCCAATTGCTATTTTACCCATTGTTTGCGACACCCAGCACCTGTTTTTGTGCTGTGCTGTTATATAGTGGTGAATAAAAATGAAAACGTAGATATTTTCTTAAGTATGGGAGTTTACCAGCCTGCCCCTAGTGGCCTGTAGTCCAGGCAGGTTTGCTGGGTGCCAGTGCTACGTGGCTTTCCCCCAGTGGCCTGTAGTCCAGGCAGGTTTGCTAGTGGCCTGTAGTCCAGGCAGGTTTGCTAGTGGCCTGTAGTCCAGGCAGGTTTGCTGGGTGCCTGTGCTACGTGGCTTGCTCACAGTGGCCTGTAGTGACCTGGCAGCGCAGCTTGCGGCCACGCCCTGGCTACTGGGCGTGTTGGTACAGAGTATGCAGCGTGTAGTTAATCTTGTAGTACACTGTGACCAGCCATTACTTGACCACCAAACGGTAATATTGTCCCATATACGCTGTGGCTATGGTCAAGCTCGAGGCTACCGTAGTACACTGTGAGTATACGGTTTCCTGTAGGACACTGTGGCAGGATGCTAGCTGTCCCTGGGGCTACAGAGATCCCAGCTCAGCACACTGTGGCCCAGTAGACGGTCTAGGGGGGTAAGACAAGCTGTGCCAGGCTAGACAGATGGGACTAGACGGTGGGAGGATGGGACCAGATGGTGGGACAATGGGACTAGACGATGGGACAATGGGACTAGACGTTGGGTGGGACGGTAGAAATCAGTACCGGAACTCGTAGGAGCCGGCCTGGCAGATGTACTTGACCCACTTGACGGTGGAGTAGTTGGCCTTTTCGTACACCTTGAGGTACCTGATGACGAGGCCTGAGGCGCTGAACATGAGCAGCTCAAAGTCCATGGTGATGGGCAGGCCCACAGAGCCCGCGGTGGGTGCTGCAGACGACACTTGCAGCTCGCAGTTGAGCGAGTGCTCCGTCAGGCCCTGGAACTTGCTGAACTTCCAGTAGATGCAGCGGTCCTGCGTCGCAAAGACGCTTTTCCCGCCCGACTTCTCGAACTCGACGCCTATCACGTTGCTGGCCAGGGGCACCTTGATCACCACGCCGGTGGCGTTCAGCTTGGTGGGGAACAGGCTCTTGAGGTTGATTCGCAGGCTGCTGTTCTCCTTCGAGCTCAGCACCGTCAGCTTGAACGGCAGGTTCAAGTTGTCTGTGTTGCGGTACCGCATGAGCTCAAACTCGCCGTCCGGGGGCACGAACCTGATGATCCTGTCCGAGTCAAACCGGTTGAGCTCCACGCACTGGTGGAACTTGCAGTCCTCCAGGATCACGCTGCCCGTGGCTGCGTTGGGAATCGCCTTGGGGTTCTTCACGTCGTACTCGTCCAGAAACCCCCGGTTCGTGTCGTTGGTCGACAGCGAGTCGTTCAGCCCGATCTCGCACTGCGGGAACCCGCTCAGCTGCGACCGCATGTTGATGAACCCGTCGATGTACGACTTGATGATGGTGCCGTCCCTCGAGATCAGCACGTTAATCTTCTCGTTAACGTTGATGAACAGCTCGTTCTTCTTGTACTTGATGCCGCTCTTGCGCCACGGCGTGTTGGTCAGCACCACGTCCTCGTTCTGGCTCTTCTTGTGGCTGCTGCTACTGCTGCCGGTACTAAAAGTGCCGTTAAAGCTGCTGCTGTAGCTGTTGTTCGTCGAGATAACCGACTTCAGCACGTTGTAGTCCATCGACTGCGGGTACCCGAACTCCAGCACCTCGTCCAAAATGTCGTAGATCGTCTGGAACTCGTCTTTGATCACCTCCTCGTTCAGATTGTGGAAGAAGCTCAGCAGCAGGTTCTTGAATTTGTACAGAAACTCAAAGATCACGGCCGCGTCCGTGTTGGACCTGGTCACTGCCACGATCCACAGGTCGTCGTGCTTGATGTGCAGGAACGTCGTGGACCCCAGCGTCAGCAAAGACGACCGCAAGTCCAAGTTCGAGATCACCTGGATCCTGAACACGTCCCCCACGCTCCTTTTCACGCCATCCTTGCACAGCTTGCACACCAGGACGTCCCCTTTCTGGTTGAATATGAATATCGCGTTGATCATGAGCTGCTCGTGTGTGCTGGGAGGCTGTTTGCTGAGTGAGGCAGAAAGTGCCGATTTTAGTGCTGTGAGTAAAAAATGAAAACAATGCGAAAATGGCAATGAGGCGCAGGAAAGGTGCAGCTTTCGACGCTCCAGCACACCCAGCCGGGGCCCAGCACCACACACTGCCGAGCCAGCACTGCCAGCACGCTGGGGCCTGGGGCCAACCGGCTCAGCCTATAAAATATCCGAATGCGGTAATTACCTAATACGGTATCTCTGTATACAGCGTCCAATGGGCTGTGTGCTGCCACAGCCACAGCACCGTATCAGCCCCTCTGCACAGTGTGGTTGGCAGTGCCCTCTAGCAGTTGCCTTACCGTTCACCATCTCTAGATCGTGAAATTCCCAATGCGGCAATTGCCTAATACAGTAATACCGTTATTTCGCTGCGCAGAATAGACTGTGGGCCTGCAACAGCCACAGGAGCACCACCACATCGCCACCGTGTTGGTGTGCATGGTGGCACACCCCATACACGCCAGTTATCTTATCATTTATTATTTCCAACGCTTTTAGCAGGAAAAAAAATTCAAATTTTAATTAAAAAGCTGAACGTTTCAATAAGCCATCTAAACTGCCACTTGTGCACACCGAGACGGACTGGAAATGGTGCACGACATTGCGATCTTTACAGGGAACTCGCACCCAGAGCTTTCGGCGAAAATATGCCACAACTTGTCGTCAAAACTGGGGAAAGCCAAGTTTGGCAAGTTCTCTAATGGAGAAACATCACTGAGTGTTGATGAGAGTGTGAGAGAAAAGGACGTTTTTGTGATCCAAAGTGGGTGTGGACACGTCAACGACAACTTCATGGAGCTGCTGATCATGCTGAGTGCGTGCAAAACAGCTAGTGCTAAGCGAGTCACTGCAGTTATACCACTATTCCCATATTCCAGACAGCCTGATGTTCCCTACACCAAGAAAGGTGCCCCACTGGTGTCCAAGGAGGTGGAGAGCGGGCCAAACACGCCAAAGGCGGCACCTGCGAAGGCTGGGTCGTACTTTGAGACCAAACCTAACAGAATTCCAAAAGTGGCGGAGAAGTCCATGTCCGGCGATGCCCTGATCAACACAGGCTACAAGCAGTGGGTGGCCCAGAGCGGCACCCTGATTGCAGACTTGCTGGTGACTGCGGGTGCAGACCACATCATCACCATGGACCTGCACGACGCTCAGTTCCAGGGCTTTTTTGATATCCCAGTCGACAACTTATACTCCAAGCCCATCCTGCAGCACTACATCTCCACCAAGATCCCTAACTACCAGGATGCGGTCATTGTGTCGCCAGACGCCGGTGGGGCCAAAAGATCCACTGCCATTGCTGATGCTCTGGGAATGTCTTTTGCGCTGATTCACAAAGAAAGACGCTCCTACGGCAAGTCCAGCAACCCTGGCTCGACTGCAGCCACCCCGGCTTTGCCAGAAGCAGCTTCTGCAACTTCTGGCACCGTCACCAATATCGGAATGGACGACGAGGAGAAGAAGAAGTTTGCCACTACGATGTTGGTGGGTGACGTTAAAGGCAAAGAGTGCATTTTGATCGATGACCTTGTCGATACCTCATACACCATCACAACAGCAGCCAAGCTGCTGAAGGCTCAGGGCGCCACCAAGGTGTACGCCATCATAACACACGCCATCTTCTCGGGAGATGCCATCAAAAGAGTGCTCAACTCCAGCATCGACAAGATCATTGTGACCAACTCTGTGCCACAAGACGAGCACAAGAAGCAGCTGGGCGACGCACTCGAGGTGCTAGACGTGTCCAAGATCCTCAGTGAGGCCATCAGAAGAATCCACAACGGTGAATCAGTCTCAATGCTTTTCGATCACGCTTGGGAGTAGCCGAGCAGCTTGCCGTCAGACCTCGACATGTGCCAAACAGCAGGCAGCTTAGATACTAGCACCAAACAGTAGGCAATTTTAATCTTAGCACCAAACAGTAGGTAGTTTTAATATGACAGATTAATAAGAAGCCAGGCTTCGTAGGTGTTGGCTACAAGTAGTATGATTAGACTGTATGCACAAGACTATATCATGTATCTGTGAGCCAGAGTCAAGCTGATAGCGCAGAGTAATGCTCCCATTAAATAGTATTGTATTTATTACAAGAGGTTAAGCTATACTCCTATAAAACATTTATAGAACATTCTTATTATAGTAGTCCATCAAAGCACGGTAAGTTAACCGTAATAGTAACTGAGAATGAAGAAGGAGACAAGACTCATCGCAATGGACAGTAAACGGACTTCTGGTGTCTGATTACTCTACACAGAAATAATAGTCAACTAGTTCAAGTATTAGTTGCTAGTGAGAGTCAGTCTCTTGTCTTCTACATTTATGAGACTAAGTTAGATATGGCTAGTAAATGTAAGCTTACTGCGATGGCCTCAATAAGGAATAACAGTACAATAAATACAATTAGATACTAATGAACAATGAAAAAAGCTATTCAAACGAGAACAAGATGAACTTAAACTAGTTGACCAATGACACGATATTATCGTAATGGTGCATGGTAACGATACAGAACAATCAAGTTAAGACTTAGCAGGCGTGCTTAATAGCCAGCAGTTTTTATATTACTGAACCAGTGTTTTGAGCCAGTGTTTTGAACCAGCGACGTTTTGTGTTACAGATACAGTCTGCAGCTACTTCCCCACAGCTAGCTTTTACAACTCTCGGAGGCTTCTCAATAGACGGTGATGAGTTACCAGCACGCCTAACAGATTGGTAAAATTTCTAGCGGTTGGATGTGGTCTCAGTACACTAGCACACATTACAGACTAGTGCAAAGTGGCACGACTACAGCAGATGGTGGGTTGTACACGCAGATGGCTATAAAGATACAACTTTACAGCAGATGGTGGGTTGTACACGCAGATGGCTATAAAGATACAACTTTACAGGAGGCATGCAGCATACCTAGCGGATTTCTACGTAGGTACTTAATATCATGCATAATAGACGAATACTCTGCAGCTTTAGTGGTGTTTGTTAGACGCATGCCAGCATGCCTAACCGACTGAGTCTGTTTTTACGGTTCGTCGATAATCAGGTGGTGGTCGTGGACAGAGTGCTTGACATACTTGCCAGTCTCAGTGTCAAAGTGGCAGTAGCTGAGTGCGTCGAACCAGTCATCAGCAACCAGGGTGTCCACAGAGACCCGAGTGGACGGGTCGGTGTCCAGCATTTTGCTGATTAAGTGTCTTATTCTGTGGGGAAGCTGTTTTATCAGCCTGTACGGGCCCTTGGAGCGGGAGATGCGGTCCGGGTTGCTGGGGTCTACGTTGGGCACGGCAGTAAAGTTCCTGTAGGAGGTGTCAGAGTCGTTGGCGATCTTCCAGGGAAACCTTCTGAGAACCATGCAGCAGTAGATGATCCCCACGGACCAGACGTCAGCCGCAGCCGGATTGTACGGGCTGCCGCGGAGCACCTCGGGCGCCAGGTACGGGTCTGAGCCCACCACCTCGCGGCAGTAGATGATGTCCTCGCTGCGCTCGCTGCTGCGGCGGAAGTGCGTGGCCGAACCGAAGTCAATGATCTTGAGGATCTGGTTGCCGTTGACGACGCAGTTGTCCAGCTTGAGGTCTCTGTGGGCGAGCCCCTCGGAGTGCAGGTAGCTCACGCCGCGCACCAGCTGCTTGAAGTAGCAGAAGTTCTCGTGCTTGGAGATGAGCCCACTCATCACCAGGGAGAAAAAGTCGTATGGGGCGTACTCCATCACTATGCAGAGGCAGTCGTCCACCTCGAGCAGATCCAGCGTGCGGATCACGTTCTCGTGGTGGAGCCCGGCGCCAATCGAGTACTCGTTCATCAGCCTCTTCTTGTAGGTGGAGAGATTCTGTTTTGCTGCGTTGCGTGCCCGGAACTTTTTGATAGCAAACAGCTCGCCGGTGTGTTGGTTCTCGAGAATCTGGACCGAGCCGCTTGAGCCCTCTCCCAAGGAGTGTCCGGGCTTGCCGTACTTGCTGAGCAGCTCCTCGCGCGAGTGCAGCGTCGACACGGACTCGCTGGACTTGCGCTTTCTGATGCCCAGGGCCCCAGACGCAGCCAAGCCAAATCTGGCAGGTGCGGCTGACGCACCGGACAGAGACTTTCGCTTGAAGAACCTCCTGAGGGACAGCTTGTGCTGCTGTGGCTGCTGTGGCTGCTGCGCTGGTGTGGGTGGTGTGGGTGGTGTGGGTGGTGAGCCTATGGGCAGCTGGGGCGACGGTGTGTGGATGGTGGACTGGATCGTAGACCCACCTCCCAGGGGACTTGTCGGTGACAGGGTGCCTAGTCCAGAACCAGACCCAGACCCAGACCCATTAGACCCGATGGGACTTGTTGTTGACAGGGCGCCGCCTGGTCTAGACCCATAAGATCCACTGGGACTCAGACCGAATTGGCTCGACGGTATGGTGTGGAGCGAGTTGGCAGACACCCTTGTGGACAGCAGCGGGGACCGGACCGTCAGCGCAGTGGACGCAGTGGACGCAGTAGACGTGGACGTGGATGTGGCCGAGTGAATTGAGGTGAAGGACGCAGACGCACCCGAAGTGTTCGCAGAGACTGCTGCTGATGACCTAGGCACCAAGATTCGTCTCAGAAACGAGCGCTTGGAAATGGGTTTTTTGGGTCTGATGGACAGGGCCCCGAACTCGCTGACTCCTTGCTGGACATCAGTCATGGCCATTGGTGAAGTTTGAGTAAAACAGCGCTTGGTGGTACGTTGCTCTGTTGGTAAAAAGGGTCAGGTTTATTTTCTCAGTGCGTTTCAGTCTATAAACTAGTGTCTAGTGGAGAATTTTTAGCTACATGGAATTTAGTTAGTGATGGCTGAGTCAAAAAAACCCGTGCGTGTTTAGGCCATTAGTAATGACGAGGGTCACCTAGTGGCCCAATGGGGCCACCTCGGGTAGGACCATCACTGGGTGAGATGCGAGTCGTCAACCAGGAAGCCGGCCGTCTCCTCATCGCCAGAGTGGTCCTCCACAATGGTTTTCTTGACGCCCTGCACGTTCACCACGCTCTCGATGATGCCCCCGGTACGGTAGCTGTGCGACATCTGCTTGAACTCGTCAATGGACCCGTCTGCCTCCAGCAGCTGGCCCACGATCGAGCCTTTCACCTCGGACAGATCGCTACTGTTGCGTATGTCTGATGGCAGCCTAAACTTGCGGAATTTGTTGCTGTCGGTGTTGTTGCCTCTATTTCCGTTAGCTCCCGTACCTCCGCTGCTGGCATGATTGTTGGTGCTAATGGTTCCATAGTTGGGCGAGTTGGACCTGGACAGCGGCAACGTGGGACTAGCCAGGCCGTGCGAGCTCACGTTGTCGTGGAAGCTGGCGTGGCCGTCGTCGTGGTCGTCCTCGTAGCTATAATTGGTGGTGGATCTGCTGGGTCTTTTAGGCAGCGGCTGTCTCTTGATGGTGACGAACGGCTTGTCCGTTTCGATAGGGTTTGATGCCAGGTTGCTTGGCTTCAGCTTGTTGATGAACGCCTGTTGGGCGTGAGTATGCTGCTGGGCCTGAAACTGGGACTGAGGCTGGGACTGAGGCTGAGGCTGAGGCTGGGACTGAGGCTGAGGCTGAGACTGAGACAGGGACTGGGACGGAGACTGGGGCCGCTGGGCCACTTCCTCGCCGTGCTTGGTCTTGTCCAGCGAGTTCCGGTTCGAAGACGTGTATAGGTTGTGCAGGTACTGCGTCAGGTGTCTCTTGGACAGCGGGCCCGGCTGCTTTCTCTTAATAGCTTTATGGATGTCGATGAACACGTCAGACTCGTCCACGATTTCCTCGCCGATCAGCTCCTCGATCACGTCCTCCAGGGTCAGCACCCCCAGCGCGCCATGGTTCTCGCCTGGGGTCTCGCTCACCACGACCATATGCGATTTGCCCTCCTGGAAGTAGTTCAGGATGTTCAGGCAGGATGTATCAGGCGGAGTTTCGGGCAATGTCGCCAGAGGGAACGAGCTGACGGGCAGGGCATCCTCCGGGTCGTACGAGATCAGCACACGCACCAGCAGCATACCAATGAAGTTGGTGGGCTCGTTCGGCACGTGGATAGGGATCCGGGAGAAGCCAGAGTTGAAGATTTCCTCCACACACTGCTCGTCCAGAATCCTGTCTGAGCTCATCGTGTACACGTTGTTGATGGGGGTCATGATGTCGTAGACAATCTTCTCCTTGAGGTCCAGCACTGCCGAGATGATGGTCACCTCGTCGTTGTTTAGTCTCTCGACACCCATTGTGTGGTGCAGCGTAACTAGTGTTTTGAGCCCAGACTTCTTGTAGATGGTGCCGTGGTCCTCGCCCAGGATGCGGTCCAGCAGGCACGCAATTGGGTATGCGATTGGGTACATGAAGTACATGAGGCCTAGGACAAACGGCGTGAAGAAGGCCCCGATCTGTAAACCGTACCTGACGCAAACTGACTGGGGAATAACCTCGCCAAAGATGACGATGGACACGGTGGCACTGACAACCGCAGGCCACCCACCACCCAGGCAGCGGTCCAGCACAATGGGCAGGGTCTCGTTGGTGATAACATTGGAGAGCAGCAGCGTCACCAGGACCCAGTGCTTGCCGCGGTCGATCAGCTTGAGCACCTTTTTGGCATTGACGCGCTCATGTGGGTCACCAGAGGACGCAATCACCTTCAGGTACACCTCGTCCTGGCCCATGAGACCCAGGGTGAGCCCAGCAAAGACACCCCCGGCCACCACAAGGAACGCTGAGATGGCCAGGTAGTAGTAGTACTGGGACGTTGTGAGTTCATCGTGATGGGGCACCTCGCGAGCATAGTTTTGGTGTGTTGCAGCAGCCAGCTTTGTGGGTAGTGCGCTCAGCTGCGAGCACAGCGTGAACAGCAGCGCGAGACGACTCTTTTGCGAGTTCATGAAGCTAATTGAGGAGTTGTTGTGATGAAATGCAATTTAATTTTGATTTTGTTATTTTTTTTTTGATATTTTGTAGGGCAGACCATGGCCATGGCGGCAAGCGAGTGGGCGGCGCTGCGGGTTTGGAAGTGACATAGTTGGACTCATAGGCGCCGGTTTACCCAGCAGAAACTCGGTTTGGACCCCGGTTTGTCAGCAGTTGGAGGAGCTACAGCGGGTGGTGGGAGAAAACGTGGAGGGGTCCAGGAAGAGGTCTCACCGGAAGTGGATCCGCCCCGCCTGGCGCGCCGCCTAAAAATAGGCGATTAATTTGGCGAAATGTCAAAATGCCAAAACTGCTTTTTGCAATTTTTTTTTGCGAAATACCAAATAGTGTCAAACAGCTAAATGGTTTCTTGCGAAATGCGAAACGCCAACTAAATTATGAAAAATACTTTTCTGCCAATAAATTTTGCGAAACGTTTTTTGTTTTTGCAAAAGATTTTTGCGAAATGCCCAAAAGTGCAAAATGTTTTTTGCAAAGGGATTTTTGCGAAACAACTGTAAAAGCGATCGCAAAAATAAATTTTTTTCGCTCCTTGTAAAACCAACTAAACAGCAAAGCACAATGTCTGAGCCCATCAAGCGCAAAGTTGGGCAGCTAGCGGCGGCACCTACGCCACAGAACACGCCAGCGTCCGTGACAAACTCGTTCATGAAGAACAATGCGGCCATTCCTACCACCATCAACGAGGAGGACGAGATGAAGAAGAACCTGCTGTCCAATCCAGCCTTTATCTCAATGATCCAGGGCAAGCTGGGCACACTGGTCGGCAGAGACTCTGGGTACATTGGGTCGCTCACCAAAGACGTGAAGGAGCGCATCTTTTCCCTGAAAGCAGTCCAGGAGCAGCAGATCAAGCTCGAGTACGAGTTCCAGAAAGAGCTGTTCGAGCTCGAGAAGAAGTACCTGGCCAAGTACGAGCCTATCTACCAGCACAGAAGCGACATTATCTCGGGCAGAGTTGAGCCAACCGCGGAGGAGATTGCCAAGGGCAAGCAGATCGAGTCTGAGCTGGAGGGCGAGGACGACGAGGACAAAATCGAGGAAGAGGACGAGGAGGCTGGCGCCGAGGGCGAGGACGGCCAGGAAAAGGCCAAGGGTATCCCACAGTTCTGGCTTACAGCCCTAGAGAACCTGCACCCGATCTCAGAAACTATCACAGAGAGAGACTCGGAGGTACTGAGCTACCTGACCAATATTAAGCTGGAGTACCTGGACAAGCCTGGGTTCAGACTGGTTTTCGAGTTCAAAGAGAACGAGTTCTTCAGCAATAAGAGCCTGTCCAAGACATACTACTACCAGGAGGAGCTGGGGTACTCTGGGGACTTTATCTACGATTTTGCGGAGGGAGACGAGATCAAGTGGAAGTCTGCGGACCTGAACGTGACCGTGGTGGTGGAGAGAAGAAAGCAAAGAAACAAGAACACCAAGCAGGTCCGTACCATCGAGAAGCTGACGCCTGTCGAGTCGTTCTTCAACTTCTTTGACCCACCAAAGGTGCCTAATGCCGGCAACGGCGCCCAAGAAGGCGACGCAGCCGACGAGGACGAGCTGGAGGAAGAGGACCAGGAAGAGCTTGAGCAGAGACTGGCCCTGGACTACCAGATTGGTGAGGAGATCAAGGACAAGCTGATTCCTAGAGCCATTGACTGGTTCACCGGTGTCGCGGTGGACTACGAAGGGTACGAGGAGGACGAGTTTGACGACGAGGAAGAAGAG
This sequence comes from [Candida] sp., assembly GCA_030570575.1. NCBI lineage: Eukaryota > Fungi > Ascomycota > Saccharomycetes > Saccharomycetales > [Candida] sp. The sequence goes on along the minus strand of JAJLVZ010000015.1, from coordinate 100,608 downwards.
GACGAGGATGAGGATGAGGACGAGGAAGAGGAGGAAGACGACGACGATGAGGACAACGAGGACGACGAAGCAAACGGAGAGCCTAAACAGCAGCCTCCAGAATGTAAGCAAAGCTGAGTATATTTTGTTATTTTACTGATAGTCTACGTACTTGCAGTGTAGCAGCAGAGAATGGAATAGAGTATAAAAAGAGCACGTGGGTGGGCACCACCCTGCGCACCGGGCACCAGCACCTCGCGCGGTGCGCAAACTGCCCGGCAGCGCAATTACATAATAATCCACTAAGCAAGCGGATACGCTGACTCAGCGCTTAATGAGCAACCGGAACTGAGTTGGCAGCCGCAGTTCCGGACGAGGTCGAGGTGGCCGTGGCGTCTGCTGTTGCCGTCGAGACGGAGGTGGTGGTGGCGCTGAGCAGCTCGTTCTTCAGGATCTTAGCAGTGCTTCCAACCGACTTGAGCGTGTTTTTGTCGTGCTTCTCAGCCTCGCTCGAGTAGGTTGACTTGATGTGGTTTGGCACAATTCTCAGGCTGCTGTAGAAATGGGCTAAGCTTGCGCTGAATCTCTCCAGCTCGCTCTGATCTGCTTGTTCAGGCTCGTATTTCGAGTACTTGGCCAGCACAGAGTTGACTGGCTTGAGGCCAGCTTCGGCATACTGGGCTAAAATAGGCTTGAACTTGGCTAGCTGGGTTGAGGTGTACTCAACTCCCTCATCGAATTTCGTCAAAAGAAAGTCCAAATTATCGTCAAACAGTGACAGAACGACATTGAGAACTGATAGATACTTGTCAATGAACTCTGTTTTGAAGGTCAAGGCGTTCTTCGAAAGAAACTCAACTGAGTTATTGAAAAAAGTGAAATTGGCTAGAAAAGTGCTGTAAAACAACTGAACCAGCGAGTAGTTTTGCAGGTGTTTTGCGCTTTTGGACATTTCAATAAGTTTCTGGGCTTCTTTCGTCATTTCTAGGTGCTGTTACACTTGTTGTTTCGTCTGTTTCAACCTTTTGAATAGATTGTCTTTTGTTTAAAGGAGAAAAATTAAATTTGCTTTTTTATGTCAAAAGCGCAATTTCTCGCAAAATACTATTTAACTTTGCAAAAAAATCGTTATCGCGGAAATCAATTTTCGCAAAAAAGAAAAAAAAATGTATTTGTATCTAAGCGTCGGTTAGTTTCTTACCAAAGATGATGGCACCAATTTTCTTATCAAACCCGTTAAGTTTACCAGCCTCTGGGACATAGCCAATGCGCTGGAAATCCAAATTGTCCCATAACTTGACACTCGCCACATTTGTTTCGAAAACTAAGTTGAAAACTGAGTAAGTGTAGCCCAACTTAGGAGCCCAATCCAAGTAGTTCAATGCCAGTTGTTTGCCAATTCCTTTATTTCTTTGACTGAAGTTGACTAAGAATCCTGAGTTACAGATATGAGAGGAACGGCCGACGTAGTTTGGTTTGATATAGTTGGTTCCTAACAAGCACTCTTCCCAGTTGGTGCTCTCCAAGTCTTTCGAGTGGTCTAGCTTGATAGTCAACATGACAACCACAAAGTAACTAAACCAGTAGTTCTTGAACTCTTCAAAAGTGAGTTCCTCAGAATAAGGATATGTGTCACCCCTTAAAATTTCTTTGTTGAACAAACCGTGAAGGAACTTGAGTAAGGAGAGTGGAATTTCCTCAGGAGAATTGATTGGATGGATGAAAGCTTTTGATCCATCTTTTAAAGTAATCTCTTTGATTTGGAGAAGTTTGCCAGCTTCTTTTGCCTGGTTAGTCATGTTGTTTGGTCCTTTCTAAACAATTTTCAGTAATTATGAAATTTAGTTTTGTATTTATATATAAATTTTCCCAACAAAATTTTTTTGTTTACCATTTTGGTTATCCAACAAATACCCAAAAAATGAGTAAAAATCCCACAGCTGCGGATGACGTATTGGAATTCTTGAACTCGCTACCAGAAGATAACAACGGGGGAGCTGAGATCTCAAACGATGAGGAAATCTTGAACTTTCTAGAAGGAATTGACAAGAAGGAGAAGGCTGGAAAGTCTGCCACTGAAAAGAAGAAGGAGAAGGAGACTAAGGTGGAGACTAAAAAGGAGACTAAGAAAGAGACTGGACTGGGCACTGAAAACGAGACTAAAAAGAGTGATAAGACACCAAAAATAAAAGAGACTGAGGATTCGGAGACTAAGGATTCGGAGACTAAGGATTCGGAGACTAAGGATTCGGAGACTAAGGACCCAGAGACTAAGGACCCAGAGACTAAGGACCCAGAGACCAAGCACACAGGGACCAAGGACACACAGACCCAGCACTCACAGCCACCTAAGCCCAAGTCTGAGCCTGAGCAGCAAGTGCTCGACCCCATAACATCGTTCTCCAACTGGTGGTCAAATTCTGGTTCAGCAGCAGCCGACTCGATCTGGAGTAAAACAGCACAACAGATAACTCAACTAAAACAAAAAGCAACAGAAGAGGCCACAAAATTTGCTAAAAACAACAACATCTCAGTTGAAGAAGCTCAAAAAAGACTGAAAGACTTAGCACAGATCGAAAAGGATACAACCACAGGTGCAATCAATCTTTTCACACAAGTGTTCAACTCAATCATCAAGGCTGATGAAATCCTGCTGATCAAGCTGAACCACGATCTAGAGAAATTTGACAATCTACACGACTTAATCCTGAAGAACTTCAACAACGTTCTGAGTCAGGTGGAGGGCGATATCAAAATTAAAATCAACAACGAAGGTATTTCAAAAAACCAGCAAAACCTGAAACTCAACCTATTCAATGGCAAACTGAATGATGGCGATAAACTGATCCGAGAGAATATTGAGAATTCCATAAAGTCGGATTCCAGTGAAACCAATGAAAACAGCGACAGCCAAACAACTATTTATTTGTCAATCTTGCCAATCAACCCGGTCAACCACTTAGAATCTGCGCTAATTGACAACAGCTCATCCAACTCATTCAATTTCACGATTCTGCTGAGGGACACAACCCACAATATCGAGATAATGACGAGATCGCAGTCGTTTCCACTGCAGTGGGCCAAGTGGATCGAGAACAGCAAGGAGGAGTCTGGCGAAGAAGAGGACCAGGCAAACCAGGACAAGGAGGTCGATCCTGCCGAGTGGGTCAAGAGCTGGATTGACGACGGCCTTTCGCTGTCTTTCGGGCTGATTGCGCAGCAGTACGTAGTTAAAAGAATGGGCTACTCATGAAAATATAATATCCTACTCAACTTCACTGTACAGCAGCTGCTCCAACGAGGCTTTGTCGTTGGCAAGCAGCTTGTGCTCCCAGTCCACGATGATTGGGGGTTTAAAGTGCTTTCTTATTTCCAGAGTATCGCTGACTATCAGGTCGTACGTTTTCTCGTCAATAAAGTGTTCCTTGTTGAACAATGGGAAAACCTTTTTGTAGATGAACTCATTGTTGTAGTTGTTGGAGACAGATGGGAACTGGTTGATTATTTGCATCTGGTCATAGTTTGGGAGGTCAAACTTGTCGTCAACTTCAATCTTGTTTTCGTGCTGCAACTGGTACTTTTGCAGGCTCTCCATTAGTTTGGACGATTTGCCAAACATTGAGATAGTTCTTGGGGCATTCTGCAGGGTTCTAAACATCTTTTGCTTCTGCTACTCTACTAATCAACCTGAAATTGCAATTATACATTTTTTTATATAACAGAGTGTTACATAATCCCACTTTAACCAGAGGTCAGGCCTCCACTTTAGCCACAGGTCTGGATTTGGGTCTGGCTTGTTAGGCCGCGTCGTCGTAGTCTGCTCCCAGACCTGAGTCCTAGAACACGTCTCTTCTCCTTTGGGACTCGAGGGGCAAAGTCTCGCGAACCTTCTGCAACAAGTTGAGGTCGATGTCTGCGCTGCAGATCTCCAGGTTGCCAGGCTTGATGTCAGAGCACTTTGCAATGATGGTGCCCCATGGATCAATGATCATGGAGTGCCCGTAGCTCTCTCTGGTAGTTTCTGGATGCTTTCCAGACTGCGCAGACATCACCACATAGCACTGCGAGTCGATGGCCCGGGACTTGCCCAGCGTTTCCCAGTGCGCAGCCCCAGTCCTCATCATGAAGGCGCTAGGAAACGACAGAATTTCCGCTCCCAGCGACCTCAACTTGAGACTCAGTTCCGGGAACCTCAGGTCGTAACAGATACCAAGACCTAGTCTCCCCGCTGGAGTAGCAAAGGGACTCAGGACTTCAGTCCCAGGCTTGATCGAGTCGCTTTCGCGGATTTGGTTGTTTGGCAAATTGACATCATATAGGTGCAGTTTTGTGTACTTTTGTTCGATTTCTCCCTTGCTGTTGATCCAAAGGCTCACGTTTTTGATTCTTTCATCGTTTTCCTCAGGCGCACATGGCTCATGGACACCAACGTTGACAAACAGCTCGATGCCCTTACTGTTCAGGTCAGCTAGCTTGCTTCTGATGGGTTTTAGAAACTCAGATTCCTCAAGGGTCTGACAAATACTCTTAGAGTGGCTGGAATCCTTGGCTAGATAATCAGCAGCCTCTGGGAAGAAGAGAATTTTGATATTTCTTTCAATTGCCATGTCAATCAGCTTGAGAGCTAGCTGCCCGTTGGTTTTCAGGCATGTGGTGGAGCACATTTGCGCTGCTCCCACTAGCACCATTTTGTCGATTTGGACTGTCTTTTCTCTGCAACAATTGGTGTTTTCTGCTGATTAACTTCCAGCACGCCTACTCTTTTCAAGCTGTCCCACAGTACTGTGCACACTGGGTTATTGGAAAGACGATGGACTACTTTATCACCCACTTAAGAAAAGAAGAAGTCAGAAACTGGGCAACCACCCCCAATTTCAAAGAAAGAAGTCTGAAATTACATAATCAAGATTTTTGGTCTGAAATGGGAAATTTGGCGATAAGCAAGTTTAGTATTTAACTGATACATTTTGCTGCAATTATTTTCAGTCCACCACTTCATTTGATCAACAGGGTCAGCTACAGCTAGAGTTGCAGTCAAAATGGGTGAAAAACACGGGCTAATTGCAAACTGCTCGTCGAAAAAGACATTCTCAAACAAGTTCTGGCGAGCATTAATCCTTATCAACTTAGCTGGGTGCTTGCTGCTTCTCACCAACAGGATAGGCATGTGCTCACGCTCAAAGTTTAAGTTGCCAGAAAATCCTTATGCGTCAATCAAGCCTCTGTCGCCATCAAGCTCCAAAGTGGACCATATAATGAACGATCCGGAATTCAAGAAAAAGTCACTGGAGACTTACCAGGGAGCATTGAGAATCCCAACGCAGGTGTTTGACTCCAGCCCAAGGCCCCAAGACTCTTTGGAGGGATGGGAGCCATTCCTGGAGCTCCACAAGTACTGGGAGAAGACTTTCCCACTGGTTCACAAGACTATGAAACTGGAGAAAATCAATAAGCTGGGTTATCTGCTCACTTGGCAGGGCTCTGACCCTTCGCTAAAGCCGCTGCTATTCCTCGCGCACCAGGACGTGGTGCCAGTGGATGAGAGCACGCTGCATCTGTGGAAATACCCACCGTTTGAAGCGCACTATGATGGGAAGTACGTCTATGCCAGGGGAGCCTCCGACACCAAGAACTCGCTGGTGGCGACGTTTGAGGCGTTCGAGGAGCTGATCAAGGACGGGTTCAAGCCTAAGAGAACGATCATCTACGCTGCGGGCTACGATGAGGAAGCTATTGGGAGATACGACGGTGCGGTGACGATGAGCAAGCTGCTGCAGGACAGATACGGGCAGAAATCGTTCTACGCCTCTGTTGACGAAGGCGGTGGAGCCATGGATTCGTACGGCAGTGTGATTGCAAGCCCAAATGTGGGAGAGAAGGGCTACTGCGATGTGTACATCGAGCTGCGGGTTGCTGGAGGCCATTCTTCGATTCCTCCGGACCACACTGGAATTGGGATTATGGGCTCTCTTGCCGCGCTGATCGAGGCGAACCCGTACGAGACGGTGCTGACTGACGACAACCCGCTTCTGGACTACCTCAGAACGGTGGGCGAGACGGCAGTGGACCTGGACGAGGATGTGAAGCAGGATTTCATTATGGCCAAGTACGATGCCAAAGCCAGGGCCAGGGTGGTGGAGCTGCTCAAGACAATGAAGCTGACCAAGTACCTGATCCGCACGAGCCAGGCCATTGATGTGATCAACGGCGGTGTCAAGATCAATGCGCTGCCCGAGGTGACCACGCTGGGAATCAACCACCGAATCTCGCTCGAGCTCACTGCCCAGGACGTTATTGACAACGTGCTCAAGTACGTGAAGATTATTGCGAGAAAGAACGACCTGAGCGTCGAATACGAGGACACGCAGCTGGTCCAGGGCTCACAGGGCAGCTTCAAAGTGTACGCCGTGCAGCCACTGGACCCACCAATGATCTCCAAGACCGAGGGCAAGACCTGGGACGTGTTTGCGTCCACCATCAAGCACGTGTTCGACGACCTGGTGTTTGCAGAGTCCAATACCACTGTTGCGGTGGTCCCAAGCTTCATAGGCGCGTACACTGACACTTCACGGTACATTCCGCTAACGGACTATGCGTACAGATTTATTGCTGCCTACACCGACCCGTACTCCAGCAACGCGCACGCCATCAACGAGAGGTTCGAGTTTGACGGGCACCTGTCCACCATCGCGTTCATTTACGAGTACATTCTGAACGTGGACGAGTACCACAGTGCGGATTAGTAACTGCATGTGAGTGTACCGGTTAGATGGTACTGCAGTAAAGCCATTGCACCTTATTTGATACACACCGAAATCTGGTGAGCTTCCTGACTGAGCAATGTTGCTCTATTAATGTAGTGCTATCACATAACTAGTGATTAGTATGGTGTCATGTAACTAATAGTAAAACATTAGACGTTTCAAGGTGATACGGTGCTGCTGCTATCTAGATGTCCCAGTGGCCTTGGGGAACCTACGATTTCTCTTTAGTGAAAAACATGGAGCAATGTGCTGTCATCACTCTTGTCTGTTCTACACCATTCTAGCGGAATGATGTTTGTTTTACCTTTGCAATTCCAAACTGGCCCTTTCTGCCTCCTTCACCACAGACGTACAGATGTAGTTCTAGAGCTGTGAAGCTTTGCAAAGTTATTTACACAGTGGCTCTCTATAAGGTAATTGAAGTTACTACAGTCTTTGTGGTATTGTACAGCTGTGTTATACTCTACGGTTATTGTAGTTAATGTAGTGGATATGGTTATGTAGCTTATGGTTATGGTCCAGTAGCTGTAGGGATGTTAAAACTTGCAGTTATGGCACTCATTGTACAGTTCTTGCAATTACGGTTGTTGCAGTTGAGTAAGTGCCGGTTACTAAAACTCTACTTTACTCTCATACTACAGTAATTTTATGCCACAGTTATAGTTGTGGTTAATCTGTCTACTCATCGTAGTTATTCTGATTATCCTAGCTACTCTACTTGTTCAGGTCATTTGACCATCGTCCCTACCTATCGTAGCATTCTACCTATGTTACAGTAGCAATACTATTCTGCGGTTGTTGTATCTCTGCACAATACTTTTATACAGTTGTTCTATGGCTATTGCAGTACTACTATTGCACCGTACAACAGTGCTGAATCACTATCGTAAATGTGTACAGCAATCGCAGTATACTTTGCTATCTAATGTAGGCCGGTGTACAATGGGCAAGTATGTCCCATTAGTGTTATTCAGGCCGGTGTACAATTAGGTAGCTATACCATTAGTGCCATTCTGAGGATATACATTTTGTTAAGGTAGAGCTCGCAGTAGTCACGTACAGTATCGACTCAACGCTTGAAGTGTGCTGTATTCACCAGGAAACCACAGCCATTTCACAGCAGACACCATTAAGGATGTAGTTTGGTAATACATGGTATAGTTTGTAACAACTTGATTATACTCGATGTACATGTGTTAGCAATAACAAGTCGAGTTTACTGATGCCCAATGATAGACCAGTACTACAGGCACCTCCAAACTTCAGAAACCAGGTCTCTTGGTGAACAGCCGCACGTCTGCCATGCAGAGTTAGACCTAAGAAGTTACACTTTTACTTCCCGATTAGGCAGTCTACAATCAGTACACAAAATAAAATAAACCAAACAGCCAAACACGCTTGAAATCTGGTGAACGACGCGACAGGACGTGTTTGACTGCAGTGTTTGTGCAGAGTGGGAGCCAGAGGGAGCATAGAACTGACAGGGAAGCACAGACCAGATGGCAGATTACACAGACTCAGACTCGCACCCTTTGATACCGCCGTACACGGTGCTGCTGAAGGACGGGGAGACCACGGCGACAATATACCCGATCCACAGCTTGCACCAGATGCCGCCTGGGCTGCTGGAGTTTCTTACGGACGAGTTCAACATGGAAATCGACCGCGGTGATACGTTTCCATATTTCGAGAACCTAACGGTGGGCGACTTCAAGGGCTACTGGTTCAGCTCGTTCAGTGCGGTGATGGTGCTGGGGAACGAGCCCAGCCTGGACACGCAGCGGCAGTGGGAAAAGGAGTGCCTGGGGAGCTTTTTCATCAAGGCCAAGTACCCAGGCAGATCGTCACATATCTGCACCGGGGCGTTCCTGGTGAACGCTGGGATCCGGGGCAAGGGCATAGGCAGAACGCTGGTGGAGTGCTACCTGGACTGGGCGCCTCGTCTCGGGTACACCACCACGGTGTTCGACCTGGTGTTTGAAACCAATGTCGGCATAAGATGCATCTTGGAGGCGCTCAACTTCCGCAGAGCAGGCCGGCTCAAGGCTGCGGGCATCCTGAAGGAGCACGACACTGCCGTCGACGCCATCATATACTCCAAGGAGCTGGTGCACAAGCACGACATTGGAAACTCGGGCTCGCACAGATTCGATAAAATCAAGTACTACTTGGAGACGGGCAGGTACCCACCGATGGCCGACCGCCAGGCCAAGTCCAGGCTGCGGTCGAGCGCCGCCCACTACAGGTTGACGGACGGCAAGCTGACGCTGAAGGGGCGCGAGGTGATCAGCGATCCTGTCAAGCAGTTACAACTGTGCACAGACTTCCATGTCATCAACCACGGAGGCATCAACAAGACCACCTCGCTCATCACTGCAAGATACTACTGGATCGGCATTAAGAGCACAGTGGCCGAGGCTATAAGGAACTGCGCAGATTGCAGGGACCCGTCCAAGGCCCTAGCTAAAAGACAGAAGAAGGACTCGTCCCCACTGGGCATGGAGCGCCACCACGAGCATGCGATGAGCGAGGAGCTTTCCAGTCTGAGTGCCGGGCTGCTGGACAGCGTGCAGTTGCAGCAGCACCAGCAGCAGCACCAGCAGGTACAGCAGCAGCCGTACCGTACCGATTATCTAACACCACACATCCCAGAAATCTCTGTGCACAGCCGACACGACGAGCAGACGAGCGAGGACGAGGACGAGGACGATGTGGAGTTTGAAGAGGAGGAAGAGGACGAGGACGATGATAATGAAGACGAGGCAGAAGAGGTGGAAGAGGAAGAGGATGCTGATGCGGACGCTGACAACAGCAACATCGACCCGGACGTCTCAGCGTTCGACCAGCAGGTGCAGTCTGGCGAGATGGAGATTGCCAGGGCGCTGATTCAGGCCAACGAGAACGTGCATCCTGCAAACCACAGCTACATGTGAGACTAATCAATGTGTAATAACCCTAATGCCAGCCCTAATATAACCCTAACCAAACCTAAACCAAACCTAAACCAAACCCTAAAACAAAACATAAACACAAATAACACATAAAATACAGAACAAACACATGAAAAAAATGAAATAAATCACTTCCTTCATACAGTGTCGACTTGTCGAGTATCGTTATGTGCTACTTCTAAATAGTAAGAAAATAAAATATCTAAACAATAAACTTTTTGCAAGTTTAACTTTGATTTTGAAGCTGATGAATGATCGCCAATATAGCAAAGTGGTCTCCAGTCACCTTGCTAGACTTTGGACTGACCAGGCCCACGCTTAACTTAAAAGTCAACTCCAATAACCATGGCTAACAGAGCCATACGAACAAACAATCCGTATCTCATCTGTCTGAAGTATGCAGCTCTTTGGTCGAAATCAACTTCTTCCAAAATTTCATTGACACGAGGCAGTGGATGCATAACCGCCATGTGTTTCTTAGCGTTGGCCAACACTTTGTTGTCCACAACGTAAGAATCTTTCAATCTTTCGTAATCTGCCTGGTTTGAGAATCTCTCCTGCTGGATTCTTGTGCAGTACAGGATATCAGAGTGTGACAAGATCTCTGGTGTCAACTCTTCGCTTTCAACTCCTAGCGAGTTGTTGTTGATCAACTCTTCACGAATCGACTCTGGTAATCTTAGCTCCTTTGGTGACACCAAGTTGATACGGACTTGGTAGTGTCTTAGCAGTTTACATAATGAATGCACTGGTCTGCCGTATTTCAAGTCTCCCATGAATGTGATGGTGATTCCGTTGACGGTTCCCAGCTCCTCACGGATCGTGAACAAGTCTAAGAATGCCTGGGTTGGATGTTCTCTGGATCCATTACCTCCATTGATGATTGGAACTGGCGAGAATTTAGCTGCAATGTGGGCGCTCTCCTCGTCTGGGTGTCTCAACACAATGGCATCCGCATAACTTGCCAATGAACGCACTGTATCTTGCAATGTCTCACCTTTCTTAACTGAAGAGGCACTGATTGGAACTGGAATTGTTCTACCACCTAATCTCTGCATCGCTGCATCAAACGAGGTCTGAGTTCTGGTTGATGGCTCGTAGAACATGGTTGTTAATAAACGTCCTTTCAAGATGTCCAAAACTCCAACTCTTTCCACTGCTAATCTCATTTCTTGAGCAACGGCAAACAGTCTGTGTAAGTCACCTCTTGAGATTTGATTAACTGACAAGATCGAGCGACGCAAGAATGGATTGTTACCACGAATGTATGTTGCAATGGCTCCTGGTGCTGATAATTCAGTTGGAGGTTTGGATGAAACCAACTCCACTCCTTTACTTTCATATTCGGTTGGTGGAATTTCCTCAAACACTGAAGTGTTGGCGGAAACTGCTGCTGCTTGCTCTGCTGAGAACGAGAATCTCGCCTTTCTCACAACTGGTGATTGGTTTAGTGCACTCTCAGTGACTGCTGCGGCAAAAGTTGCTCCTTGCGCAACTGATGATAATCTCTTTCTGTGCACTGCACTATCAGTACCAAATGCTTCGTTGGTAATCAATTTACCTTCCAGACAAACAGTTTGGTCGTGGAACAAAACTCTTTCAACACCTCCTTTCAGTTTACCTTCAAATGGTGAGAACAATTTGGTGAAAGTTAAGGTTGAAACTAATCTGTCCAAGTCTAATTCAACAATGGATTCTTGTTCTGGTAGGTTGAAAATTTCAACTGGTTTGGTATGCAATTTATCAATCAAATCGCCAACAGTCAAACGTCCGTCATTAATTGCTTGGAAAAGTAATGGTAATGCATCGCTGATACCTAAACCGGCAGAGATTGGTTTGTTCAAAAATTTGGCTAATTGTGATGGAACCAAACCAATGGAGAACGCATCAATGATTGACAAGTTCTCCCATAATGCTTCTTGATCATCTTTAGTTGGTAAGAATGTTGCTCCTGGATAGTCTTCTTGTGACAAAAACAATGAGTAAATGTTGACATCAACACTAACATTGGAAGTTTTTTCTTTAACTAATTTGACAATCTCTAAATCAGATTTAGAGTTCAAACCAGTAACATGGATCTTACGGTTGTTCAATGAACCTAACAATAATAATGAAGCCAACTCTGTAGATTTGGCATCAGTCACAATTGGTTTGGTTTGTGGCCATGATGAAAATAATGATGAGACTTTTGGAATCTCAGTCTTGACAAACTCATTTGATGGAATGAATAATGATCCGACACTGTTTGAAACTTGACCAACCAATTGGTTGTTTGATCCTGTTGCTCCAACTGAAAAACTGTAGTCAGTGTAAGCAGTTTCACTAACAACATCGGTAATTTCATTCAACGATCTTGCATCATAGATACTCAAACCCTCAGTTGAGATTGGAATGATTTGATCATAAGTGAAACCTGAACTTAATGATAATCTGGTAACTTGTTCAAAATCAACATTAGTGTCAAATGATGGGACAAATGCTGAGATGTTAACCAAACCTGGGATTTGAATGGTTCTATGAGATGTTTGAGCATCACGGTTTGAGACATCCAGTTGAACTCTACGTGCCAAAGCCTCAATCAAAAGTTTAGCACATTTAACGTTGGTAACTAATGGAACTGCATAGTCAACAGCCATACGACGAGTTCTGTAACCTTTTGAAATATAGTTTGCTGGACGACGGAATCTGTTAGCTGATGGTAAATTGATATACAAATCAATCATATGCTTTGCTAAATGTTGAGTCAAAGAATATTCTGATTTTTGTTCTTCATCTTCTTCATTTAAAACTTCCAAATATTGCACTGGAATGCCATGTTCTTGGATGAAATCAGCAGTACCTGCAGTGGCAAACAAATTGTAGTTCATTTCATGTAGTTTTTTAACAAATGGTAATAGTTCTTGCTTCTCTTTGAATGAACCAATTGATAATAAAATGTTCTTCTTTGGTAGTTTGAATCCAGTAGCAATCATTGATTTTAGATATGCTTCATATTTATTGTGACCAAAAGTTGCAACTTCACCAGTTGATGCCATTTCAACACCCAAAACTGGATCTGCTCCAGCTAAACGTGAGAATGAGAATTGTGGCGCTTTGACTGCACAATAATCCTTTGGTAATGGATTTGCTGGATAAGCTTCAACTGGTAATCCCATAATGGCTTTGGTTGCCATTTCAATCAAGTTAACTCCAACAACTTTAGAAATAAATGGGAAAGAACGTGAAGCTCTAACATTACATTCAATAACTTTGATTTCATTGTTTTTAGCAATGAATTGAATGTTATATGGACCAGTAATGTCTAGGGCTTTACCAATTTTAGCAGTAGCAACAACAATACGACGAACAGTTTCTGGATCTAAGTCTTGTGGTGGAACAATCAATGTAGCATCACCAGAGTGAACACCAGCATTTTCAACATGTTCTGAAACAACATGCATGATTAGTTTACCATCTTTTGCAACAGCATCCATTTCAATTTCTTTTGCATTTTCAAGATATTTGGTGATAACAACTGGATAATCACGAGAAACTTCAACAGCTTGAGCTAAGTAACTAGCTAAATCATCCTTTGAGTAAACTGTGTTCATTGCTGCACCTGATAAAACATAAGATGGACGAACTAAAACGGGATAACCAACTTTATTTGCAAATTCTTCAGCTTCCTCAATAGAAGTCAATTCTTTCCATGCTGGTTGATCAACTCCAATCTTATCCAACATACGTGAGAATTTATAACGATTTTCTGCTGAGTCAATCATTTCTGGTGAAGTACCTAAAATTTTGACATTTTCTCTGTGTAATGGTAAGGCAATGTTATTTGAAGTTTGACCACCCATGGAAATGACAACACCTGATGATTGTTCTAATTCGTAGATATCCAGAATACGCTCCAAGTTAATGGTTTCAAAATACAATCTATCAGCTTCATCATAATCAGTTGAAACAGTCTCTGGATTATAGTTAACCATGATAGTCTTAGTACCACTTGCACGTAAACTTCTGACTGCAGTAACAGCACACCAGTCAAATTCAACTGAAGATCCAATACGATAAACACCTGAACCTAAAACCATAACTCCATGATCATCAAATGTAACATCATGAGAGTCTGCATTGTATGTGATGTATAAATAGTTTGTGAAAGCTGGGAATTCTGCTGCAACAGTATCAATTTGTTTGACAAATGGAATAATACCATATTCTTTTCTCAATCTTCTAATAGCTAATTCATTTGAGTTTACGAATAAGGCAATTTGTCTATCTTCAAAACCTAATTGTTTTGCTTCTCTTAAAACTAGTGGTGGAATTTTTTCTTTGGTACCAAAACTTTCAACATAACGTGAAAATTGAATCAATCCATTTAATTTGTTCAAGAACCATTTATCAATGTTAGTTAAGCTCCAGACTTTGTCAACAGTGTAACCAGAGTGTAAAGCATTTGCAATAGCAAACAAACGTTGGTCTGATGGTGTTTGTAATTCAGAGTCAATATCAATAGACATTAAAGCTTCAGTTTTATTGAAACCCAAGTTTGAATATTCGACTGAACGAATAGCCTTTTGAATAGCTTCCTCAAAAGTTCTACCAATACTCATAACTTCACCAACAGATTTCATTGAAGATGATAACAAGGTGGAAACTCTGGTGAATTTCTTTAGATCCCATCTTGGAATCTTAACAACAACATAATCTAATGAAGGTTCAAAGCATGCACAAGTAACTTTAGTAACTGAGTTTTTAACTTCGTTCAATGGGATGTTTAAACCTAATTTAGCAGCAATAAAAGCTAATGGATAACCAGTTGCCTTTGAAGCTAAAGCAGAAGATCTTGATAAACGAGCATTAACTTCAATGATACAGTATTCTTTTGAGAATGGATTCAAAGCATATTGAATGTTACATTCACCAACAACACCTAAATGTCTGATAACGTTAACTGCAGTAGTTCTTAACATGTTGTAATCTTCATCTGATAAAGTTTGGGATGGAGCAACGACAATGGAATCACCAGTGTGAATTCCCAAAGGATCGAAGTTTTCCATATTACAAACAGTAATACAGTTGTCGTATGCATCACGAACAACTTCGTACTCAATTTCTTTCCAGCCTTTCATTGATCTTTCAACCAACACTTGAGGAGATGTGGCAAATGCAACATTACAAAGATCGATTAATTCTTCTTCGTTGTTTGCGAAACCTGAACCTAAACCACCTAATGCATAAGCAGCACGAACAATAACTGGGAAACCAATATCTTTAACGGCTGCTAAAGCTTCTGCAACACTTGAAGCAGAGTGTGATTTAGCACATTTTTCACCAATTTCTTCCATTGATTTAGCAAATAAATCACGGTCCTCGGTTGTAATGATTGTATCAATTTGAGTACCCAAGACTTTAACACCCAAGCTTTCAAATTCATCTTTTAACTCAATACCAACACTTAAAGCGGTTTGACCACCAAAGGTACAGTAAATAGCGTCTGGTCTTTCAAATTTGATAACTTTTCTAACGAATTCTGCATTAACTGGCAAGAAATAAACTTTGTCAGCTAAACCCTTTGAAGTTTGAATAGTTGCAATGTTTGGGTTGATTAAAATGGTATAAATACCTTCTTCTTTCAAAGCTTTAATAGCTTGAGAACCCGAATAATCGAATTCACCAGCTTGACCAATGGACAAACCACCAGAACCCAAAACTAAAACCTTCTTTGGATGAACTCTTGGACTTTTTGCCAAGTTGTCAGCAAGTAAACCACCTGGGAATTCAACAGATTTTAGAACTTGAGAATGTTTGAATTCTTTAACAGATTTGATGAAAACATCAAATAAGAATTCAGTATCTCTTGGACCTGGAGTTGATTCAGGATGGAATTGAACTGAGAAGTAAGGAAGTTCAGTGTTGTAAATACCTTCATTAGAACCATCATTTGCGTTCACAAATAATTCTTTCCAGCCTGGAGATAAAGTAGTTGTATCCACTGCATAACCATGATTTTGAGAAGTGATGTAACAACGGCCTGAAATAGTTGAGGTACATGGAATGTTGTGACCTCTGTTACCAAATTTCAATTTGATGGTTGAGGCACCAGAAGCTCTGGCTAATAATTGATGACCAAGACAGATACCAAAAATTGGTGTTTTTTTGGCTTCTAGAACTTTTTTCAATTGTTCAACAGTTGAAGACATAACTGAAGGATCACCTGGACCGTTTGAGACAAATAAACCATCGTATTCTTCATTTGAAAAGTCGTAATTCCATGGAACAACTTTTAACTCAACACCACGTCTAATGAAACAACGGATTTGATTGAACTTCATACCAACATCAATAGCCAGAATTCTAATAGTTTTACCATCAGGACCTTTGACTAATTCAGAACCTTCTTTTGGAGTGTATAAGACAGGTTTTGGAGTTGAAACTTTAGCAACCAAGTTCTTAACGTTTGGGTCATCCCATTCTGGAACTTCAAAATGGGTAGCCCAGTCTTCACCAGTGGCTTCTTCAACAGAAGCTTGGTCTTTCTGTAGAGCAAAACGACCTAACATGGAACCGGATTCTCTTAGGTGTTTGGTTAGAGCTCTTGTGTCAACACCATAAATAGCTGGGATATTTTGTTCTTTTAGCCATTGACCTAAAGAAGAAGTTGCTAAATAGTGAGAGTATTCTTCAGTGTAATGGGCAACGACTAAACCAGCAATATGGATTTTTGATGATTCAAAATATTTTGGTAATTCTGGCACGTCTTCGTCTTTTAAGTCACGGTCAGGAACACCATAGTTACCAACTAATGGATAGGTGATAACCAAGATTTGACCCTCATAAGAAGGATCTGTGATAGCTTCTGGGTAACCAACCATACCTGTTTGGAAGACCAGTTCACCAGCAGCTGGGATGTTTGAACCAAAGGAATAACCTTCTAAGACGACACCATCTTTTAGTTCTAGTGCCATAAGACGGTTTCCAGTAGATTCCATTGGTGGAGAGATTGGAGCAGATGGTTTAATCTGTGTAATTGCAACCATTTTTTCTTTCTTTTCTTTTCCTTTTTTCTGAATAGTGAAAATTTTCAATTAATGAGTTAACTAACCAACCAATGAATTAATTAATTAACAAACTGCTAGATGTTAGTTTTCGATCTGAGATTACTTAGAGAGCGGGCAAAGAGCTGAAAAATGAAGTGGGAACAAACACAGCAAATATGAACGATAAAAGAGGAGAAATTTACAGCACAACCGCAATCTGGAGAATGGCAGTTTTCTTTCGCTTCCTTCTGCGTCTCGCACCAAAGGCGCACGAAATCGCAGGGTTCCCCCAGAAAACCTGCTTTTCCCCCATAAAGACTGCTTAGTTGGTCTGCCATTCGTTTCCTTCCAATATTAGCTCGAATTTACAGTCTGCACCACCCCATCACCCACCCATTCCGCAAACCAGCTGCACAACATACACTAGAAACAACTCTACCTGTTCTATTTCCTGTGTGGAAGTGAAGCGCCAAAGCTAACTGATTGTTTTTGCTTGAAATGATGATGAACACCAAGGTTGGAGACTTGCAGCAACAACTAATTGAGTAACTTTTGTGGGATCAGTAAAACACGACAGACAACTGGACTGCTAACGCGGCGGCTTGTTGACTGATGGGAAAATAAAACTGTGAAAAGCGAGTTCTCTGAGAGAAGAAAGAAGAAAGAAAGAGAGAAGAAGAGAGAAAGAGAAGGAGAAAATAAAATAATAGCGTCAGAAAGCAAAGGGAAAAATCTTCATATTTATAATTTTTTTAGCACAAAAATTTTTTTTTTTTTTTAAAAAATTTTTTTTTCTATTGTTGAAAATGCGATGAGCTGCGTGAAAAGTGTGTTATTGGGCTATAAAGATGGCATTTTGCACCAGGTTTTGTGGTGTTTGGTTCGTAGCATTGGCTTTTGGGAGAAGAACTAAAAGGCGTTTCGTTATGGGGTCCGCAAACACACCAAATCACTGCTTTCAGGCCCCCAACCCTAAGAAGCTCCCACACCAGGACTTGCCAGAACTGCTGTTTCGGGTATTTTTCTGCATGGTGTCACACGGCCTGCATGACAACTACCGCATGCGGACATTATGGCAGCATTGAGCTTAAAAATTTTCGCAAAAAAAAAAAAAAAATTATTGTTACGAACGAGTCAAAGACAGTGGCAATTAATTGGCACCAGCAGCACCAGCAGCTGTAGCCCCAGTATCCAAAGCTACGGAAGCATATCTTTTTCTACCTACACAGTAAAAATCAGGTGCACGCGGCTGCTGAATGAGGGCAAGATGCTGCCTGTGAACGTGCGAAAATCCGGAATTGAGAGCGAGCTTCCGTCGCTGTGGTCGAGCAGTAGCAGCTCAGACACAATGCGACACAACCATAGCAGGCGTCCTGCACCACACAGCTAAGCCCGGCAAACCACCAACTTCCAGTAAAACGCGTGTTGGTACGCGCACACCAAGCACATTTTTAGCATTTTTGTAATTTTTTTGATTAATTTTGTTTTGTTTTCTGTTCTGTCCTACTGCATTTCTGCCATTACTTATAGAGAACACCCTCACACAACGCCCAGCACCCTTATTCAGTTCTAGCACCACTTGTTTTTGCCCCGTTTTGTTTTTTTATTTTGCATTGTTGTCATTTCTTCATTCCCTCAACCACTTTTCAACAGCCGTACCTGATAGTATAATCATAATTATAAGTATAAACAAATTAAAACGGAAAGGAGTATGCGAGAGAATAAAAGCAAACTGAATCTCAAGTTTGTGAGCCCCATAAAAGAGGTGATATTAACACCTTTTGGGAAGAAACCGCATGAGAATGAGAGAGACCATCTACGGTCAACTACAGCAGATGTCCATTTCAATGGGCGTAAAACATTGGGCTGGAAGATTCGTGATTTTGTAGGCTCTATTGAGAAAGCTGTTGGCCCCTATTTCAAGAAGGTGTTTCCAAACTTTGTGGCCGTTCACTACTTCTATATTGTGTCTATGATCATTTTAGCGTCAATTATGATGTACCCGGTTAAAACTGAACGGTACATTGATATTTTATTTTTTGCATCTGGTGCTGCTACACAAGCCGGACTGAATACAGTGGATGTGAACAAGCTCTCTTTATATCAGCAGGCTGTTATTTATATGACTTGTATACTAACCACTCCTATTTTCATCCACAGTTCTGTTTGTTTTCTAAGGCTTTATTGGTTTGAGCGTCATTTTGATAATATTAGAGAGACTTCAAAGCAGAACTTCCAAATGAGAAGAACTCAGACATTGATGGCCAGAACACAGTCAATGGATCAAAACACAAGAAATAATACAATAGAAAACTTAGCACAATCTAGCATGAGATATTTGAATGAGCACGAGTTCCCGTTTCCTCGTATCCACAAGAAGAACCAGTCCTCTAGAAAGAACTCAGCCACTGACCAGCATGAGAATAACACGGCTACCGATAGCCAAAACAATTTTCTTCATCCAAACTCCAATGGCAATGATACGCCGGACTCCAAAAGCTCTTATGAAAACAGCGTTTCATCAGACAACCAACCTAGGTTCTATACACAGTCGGAACAAGATTTGTTCAGAAATAAGAACCAGGTTGACCACATGTCCGAACCGAGTTCGTCACAAGAGAACTTGAACTTTAATTTGAACTCGAACTCGAACTCAAATTCAGGTTTGAATTTGAACTCACAGAGTAAAGAACAACAACAACACGAGGATAACTATCAACATCACGACGAAGCCGTGAAGTTTGCTGAATTGCCAAAACCTAAAAGAAAGATCGAACCGAGAGATGTTTACATGTCGCTTTCAATGATGAGAGACAAAGTTCCAGATGAGGAAAACCAAGGTCCCGCGCTAGTCATTAAAGGACCAGCAGAGAGAGAGAAGAATCAAGCAATTAAGTTTGACCTGGGTGAAAAGCCCAAGAGAAAGAAGAAACTCAAGACAAGCAGAAAACCAAGCTTCTCAGGGTTCAGGTTTACCAAAAAGGGGAAGGAAGAGGATGAAGGGGAAGAAGAGCACGATGGGAATGTAGATAGAGATACAGATGAAGAACTTTCACCGAATGAAAACGAAGCTGACCACTCGGAAATGCAGCATATAACGAGGACGCCCTCAATTTCAAGACCTATAAAACCAGTTAAGAGAGCAAATACATTGGACTTCATCAAAAAGCAGCCAACTTTTGAAAAGATATTGAAGAATAAGCTCAAGAGAAGGTTCTCATCGTTTGCAGTTGCTGATGAAGATGATGATGACAACCAAGATGAAGGGCACAGCGAATACAGCAGCATTGATTCAGAGTCAGATGACGAAGAAGATTATCACGAGGCAGGAGCTGCAAACTCCTTACAAAGACACATGTCCACCAACTATCTATCATGGAGACCAACCATTGGTAGAAACTCCACTTTTGTTAACTTAACAGAAGAACAAAAGGAGGAACTAGGAGGCGTGGAGTACAGATCCTTAAAACTTTTATCAAAGATACTGGTTTTTTATTACATTGGGTTTAATATTCTAGCAGCATTGTTTCTGATCCCATGGATATGGAAAACACTAAAATATGAAACAGTGTTGCGCGACGCAAGCATCAACAACACCTGGTGGGGGTTTTTCACTTCGATGTCTGCGTTTGCAGATTTAGGATTAACCTTAACACCTGATTCAATGGGTTCGTTCAACAAATCCATATATGTGCTTGTGATTTGCTCATTTTTTATCATTATTGGTAACACTGGGTTCCCAATTTTGTTAAGGTTTATCATATGGGTGTTGTTCAAATTCTCGAAAGATCTGTCGTTGTTCAAAGAGTCACTGGGGTTTTTGTTGGACCATCCAAGACGTTGTTTTACTTTGCTGTTTCCCAGTGCACCAACTTGGTGGCTGTTTTTCATCTTGGTTTTATTCAATGTCATTGATTTAGTGCTGTTCATTGTTCTGGATTTAGATGCGGAAGCTGTGAAATCACTGCCAGTTAATTACAGAGTGTTGGATGGATTTTTCCAGGCTGTCAGTACAAGAACTGCTGGGTTCACTTGTATTGACTTATCATTATTACACCCGGCAGTGCAAGTCAGTTACACAGTTATGATGTATATTTCTGTGTTGCCATTAGCCATTTCCATCAGAAGAACCAATGTTTATGAAGAACAGTCCCTAGGTGTTTACGTTGGGAACTCAGACAATGTTGACAATGGAGAGATTGATCAAAATGCAACTTCGTATATTGGAGCGCATTTAAGAAAACAATTATCATTTGATTTATGGTTTGTGTTCTTGGGGCTGTTTATTATTTGCATAGCTGAAGGATCCAAGATAAAGGACGAGGCCCTGCCAGCCTTTTCAGTGTTTAGCGTGCTGTTTGAGGTTGTCAGTGCCTATGGCACAGTTGGGTTATCATTGGGCTACCCAAACACCAACACCTCGTTTTCAGGGCAGTTCTCAGTTATATCCAAACTGGTTATTATCATGATGATGATAAGAGGTAGACATAGAGGTTTGCCATATTCATTAGATCGTGCTATTATACTGCCTTCAGACAAGATGGATGAAAGAGATAGATACCAGTCGTTACATGCAAACAACAGGTTTGAGAGAGCAGAGACGGTTGGTAGCTCGACAGACCCAGTTATAACGTTCTTGAAGAGCGCAGCACCGGATGTCATTTCGAGTCGGCTGAGAAAGCCATCGTTCATGAGATCGCGGAGTAGAAGCCACCATTCCAGGCAGTCTCTGAGCTCAGATAGCGGGCGTCCATTTAGAGATGTTCATTTCGACCATAGCAATAACACTACGGCTACTGTTGATAACGACAATGGCCATGCTAACAGCAGTGGCAGTAACCCTTACAACAACGGCAGTGGTAATAACTATTACAACAACCACGAAGAGGCCGTTGAAGATATTGAGCTGGACGATATCAGCAAGCATAACGAGCAAGCGTCCCCATTCGAAAGCGTTTATAGAGCCGAAACGTATGGCGGCGTGAGACAGGGAGAGCTGGACTCAGTTAGCAGAAACAACTCCATTTACACATGCTGAGATGTACTAATCAACTATTAATGACAATTATTTATTATGGGGAGAAACTGTATGCAAGTGTTAAGAACAATTAAAATCATTTCATTGCACCACCTCTATGTAATGCAGGAGTCTTCAAGTGAGAATTGAGTTCCTCAAAATCTTGTTCATTCTTTAGTGGCTGGTTTTTTCTAGAATCACTGATTCTAACCTTAATGTATTCCGACATCTCGACATTTCTGTTCTCAACCAGCCAAGGATGCGACAATAGCGACTTGTAGTCCGGTCTCTTTTCAGGTGTTTTGTTCAAGCAGCTTTCCACAAAGTCTCTGGACTCAGCCGAAAAGTTGTCAGGTAGTGCAGGCGGTTCACCGTCAACGATGGCACTTAGCTGCGAGAAGATGTTGTCATAAGTCTCTGGTGGGTAAGGGTAACAGCCCTTGGCAGTCTCCAGGATGGTTAGCCCCAAGGACCAAATGTCCGACTGGACTGAGTAGCTCACGTCGTCGGGATTGAGAGATTTGATTCTCTCCGGGGCCATATAGGACTGACACCCGATGTTGGTTTTAGCCAGCGAAGCCACCAGGTTGCCCGATACTCCAAAATCACACAGTTTAACTTTCCCCTGGCTGTTGACCAGGATGTTGGTAGGCTTAACATCTCTGTGAATGATGTTGTGGTTATCTTTGAGTTCTTTCAATCCCCTAATAACTGAGTCAGTTATGAATGCTAAATGGTGCTCGTCCACCCCATCGCCATATATCTTGTCCAGGGACCCACCGTCCATGTACTCAATGCACATGTACACGGCACCTTCAACAAAAAACGCACCGTAGAAGTCAACAATGTATGGCGAATTGCATTTATGTAGCACTTCTAATTCCATCAAGATCTGCCTGAACTTGGATTCGTCCAGTTCTAAGCGGACTTCTTTCATCGCCATTGTTATGCCGGTTGGTTTATGCAGCACTTTGCTCACGGTACCATAGTTTCCACGACCCAGTTCTTCAATGAATTCGAGCTCATCGGATGAGATTCGGAAAGACGAGCCCGAGCTGAAGTCTACGCCCTTGGAGTCCAGCGATAGCTTGCCCTTAAAATTCAGCGAGCCCGACTTGATGTCGATGTAGTTGGAGTAGTTGGCAAACAATCCTTTCAATTGTGGCTGTGGGGCTTTGCCCCTTTTATCGAGCATGTCCGACACTTTGTTTGGTTTGCTAGCTGGAGCTGCTGGGCTGGAGCTGGAGCTGGTGCTGCTGCTGCCAGTGACCGGGTTAGACTGGTCAGGCAACGGCAGCTTCATGCCTCTTCTCATGGACAGAGATGTTTTCTGTTTTGGCAGTCTTGCAGCTATTTGAGGCGATACCTGCGAGTTTATTGGTAGAGCCGGAGCTGGGCGCAGTGGATTGAATGGTTTCTGGAGTGAGTTGTGTGCTGCAGACGAGGTGGACGAGGTGGAGGGTGTGGTAGTGGTTGCTGTTAATGGGGGTAGTGGGGGAAGCGGTTTCTCAGCCGGAGCAGGTTTTGCTGACAAGCCCTGGGCTTGCTGGGCGCTGGAGGAGGTGGTCATGGTGCTGAGGGTGCTGGATGAGTTGGAATTCGAGCTGGGTTGTCTTCTCTGTTCCTGAAACTTGAGCAGTCTTGCCTGTATATCTGCATTTATATTGGACGTGTACGAGCTGGAGTTTTTAGGTGACTTGTAGGTAGTAGGCGAGGACGAGTCGCTCACCGACAGCGAGTTGAACTCTCTGTCCAGGGTCTGATGGCTAGCGCTATTGCTGTTATTATTATCAATGTTGTTGTTTGCCATTAGTTCTCAATATCCTTTTGATGTAATAGTGGGGGATGCTTTAGGGCTTGGAAAAAGTGTGGTAAGTATGCAAAAGCTTAAGCTGGTTGGGAATGGTATTTGTGGTGACAATTTGTAGCTTGAAACTGAATTTAAACCCAGTTAAAGTTCGTTTTCAAGTGTAACGCAGAAAAAATGGACTTTTTGATTTTTTTTTTTTTTTTTTTTGATTTTTTGTTTTTGTGTTTTACTGAAATGTTGAATTTCGCAAAAAAACTAACAAAACGGGAAACTGCCTAAACGGGAAATTCAGTAGTGAAACCTTTATGTGCTGTGTGGGTGTTGCGGTGGATTGAGGCTTTGCGGTGAGCAATGGGACACACAAGCAGCAAACAGCAATGAAAAGGGCAACAGTGGATGAAAAAAAATGAAAAGTCCAAGAAAGAAGCTGGACGTTGGGAGGATTGGTAATTAGAGAAATGAGCTGGTTAAATAACAGCAGTAATCCGGTATACTAACGATATGAGAGATTGAAACAATTGAAAAATAATGGATAATACACCAAAGATTTGCTGTGACTGCAGCTGCCGAATAAACTTAAAATCGTACCGGGACCTGCACCATCTGGCGTTGGGCGCCGGTGTCAGTGTTGTTTGCTGGTGGTAGTGCGACTGAAGCGTGGATTGCCCAGCTGGTTCCACACGGTTGCAAGCCCCATGGTGATGCACACATCATGTGTTTCTACAACTTGTAGCGTGTAGCATTCCTTAGCACTGTGCTTTACTACAGAGGCCCAGCAACAGAGAATACTGCTATATGGTGCATGCCACGCAGCAAGTTGTCCAGTTTTCTGTGCCGGGCTGTGCTCTTAATTTAGAACAGTAGATGCGTGATAGCTGGTTGTAAAGCAGGAACCAGCACCAACAGGCAGGGTAATGCACCAAAACGCAGAATGATATACTGTTTTTTGAGATTTGATTTTATGACTTGCATTGAAATTCAATTTTAACACACTGTTTTTTGAACTAATAACGTTAAATCAAACGATTTTAACGCTTTTTTCAGGTTATTATTAGTTTGTGTTGTTGAATCAGATATGAGATGTGATCAGGGAATATTACAGTCCGTAAAGGATATTATTAGAACACAAAGTATAAAACTGCTTTTAGGCTTTCTGTCACAAATTTCGGTCTGATACAGCGAGTTTGTTGTGTAGTGTAGGTCATCAACAACGGTTTGGCTTGACACACACTCGTTGCTGTTGCGGAACAATAAGAGGCGGCTAAAAACTACATGAAATAACCGGTAGTCAACTGATCTTGCTCAATTGCTCATGCTCCAAATTGTTCTAAATTTGGCTTTTTTCCGTCGCAAAAGAATAAGTGTCAAGGGGTTATTTGAATGTGAAACACTCCCCAAGAACCCCAAGCCATTAATTAACAATAAGCATCCTCCAATTAATCATTTTCCTACATGAAGTTGTCATGGTGATGTCTTACTAAAGAATATGACTATTACCTCAATTAGTGTAAACCCACAAAGTAATCCGAGTATCATTGCGCATGAAACCACTGCAACCACTCTGAATCTGTTTCTAAAGGCTATGAGTGTGGAAATGGCAATTGATAGGGCAATAAATGTTTTGAATAATGCCAGAAAGTTGATTAAAAATCTAACAATAAAGCTATTTTTGATCATCGAATTAAAGTTTGCGACTTTCACATTTACTGAGCTAATTTCCGCATTTAGTTCATTGATAGTACTTTTCAGTTGTGCTGCTTGATCCCCCAGAGTTACCAAGACCTCATTCAGGTCAGTTTGACTGATTTTTGTCAGCACATTTTCGAACTTTTTGAGGTTCTTCAGATTGCTCAGCATGGCAATTTCAAAAGTGTTGGTGAGATTCAGATTGTAGCTCAAATGGCTATTCAATAACACCATTGAGCTCAGCTGGTCTGCCCTAAAACTGTCCAATTGAGATTGTAAGTTGGCTAGCTGCTCGGCCAAGATTGAGTCAAACTCAAGTATCTTGAACTCGAAATCGTTTATGGAACTGTTTATTTGTGTTGTCAGTTCGTTTGAACTGCTGCTAGCGTGCTGAAACTGGGCGTGGAGATGAGCAAACTTGTCGTTAATCAGCGCAATGAGGCTCTGTTCATTAGTTTCGAGCTCGTTCCAGAAGTCGCTCAGATTGGTTTTAATGAACTGCAGTGATTCAGCCATTTCAGATTTAACCTGTTTGTTTGCCTCAACGCTGTCGCTGAAATCTTGCAGCAGCTCATCATAAACTCGGGTTATATTGAGAAAGAGCTTGAGGATCTCACTTTTCTCAAAAGAATGAGACTCTTGCAGGCAGAAATCACCAATCAAGTGGTAGTTCCCACTATAGCTTGTCCACCACTGCGGTGTCTGCTCGAACGACTTGATACAGTCATCATAGTTGATGTTATCGTCACTTTCACACTCGAGCGGGACCTCTATATTAGCAACTTGGAACTCACAGACTGACAACTTTGCCGCAGTTATAGCTCGTTGCTTTGAGTCAACTGAATTCACGCCGCTTTTTAAGCACTGTGACAAGATTGGTGTCAAGGAGCTCCGAATACAGTCGTTGTCACTGTACTTGGGGTTGTTCTTGAATAACTGGAGCTCCAGCACTTCCACAGAGTGTGATTTTTTCAGTTGGTGTGAGATGATATCTGAAATGGCATACTTTTCCCGGGCCCAGGTTGTTGTTATAAGCAGCAATAAAACAAGTATTGCAGACATACCCGTACACGTTCTGACTGGACAACCACGCGAGGAAAAGCCAGTCTTTATAAGGGAAACTCGCTGAAACATTTTTGAAACTACAAAAAAGCATTCTAGTTTGGTCCGTTCTATTTACATTCCGAGCTTCGCTGCAAGTAGTGCTTTCTCGTGCACGGAGAAGTGCTCGTTCTCTAGTGCTGCACCCAGTTTCTGTTTGCATGCAGCGGATATCTCAACGTCTTTGGCCAGCAGTTTCAGTACAAAATTGACATTTTGGTATTTAGCTAGGAAGAAGTGGATGATTTTCTCCAGGTTTAGCACGGAAAGGGGTGTAGCATCAGCAACCTGCTGGATCAATGCGATCTTGAAAACCTGCTCGAGGTTGTGATGGCTTTGGATGCTCAGGATTGCGCTGACAAAACTGTCCTGCAGTTGCTGCAGGTCAATGGATCTCAGCTTGCATAGTTTCAGCAGACTCGACACCTCGTCGTAGTAGCACACCTTGGACAGCAGCAGCTTGATGGTGGCGGCGTCTGCGGACGTGAAAATGACGTTGTTCAGGCCTGCGAGGTTCTCGTAGTAGGTTTCGATGTCATTTGACTGTTGGAGTGCCAGTTTGACAAACTTATTAAGCAGACCCGAGTTGATCGAGACCCCATTGCCCTGCAGGTTCAGCAGGTTCTTTCTCACAGTGTCAAGCTGCTTGCTGTTTATCAGGATCTCGATGTACTGCTCGAATATCGCGAAATTGGAGCTGAACTGCCTGATCAGATTGTACAGTGCTGAGGCTGTGAAATCTGGATGCGAGTTCAGGCTCAGATTTGAGCCGATGATTCTTGTTAGAAACTGGCCCACCAGGATAGAGCTCTCGTGCTCGTTGCCAATCTGGTTCAGGGACTCGCTGAGCAGTGCGGTGAAGGACGCAGCGTCTGCTTCATTGCTAAACTCGTGAATTTGTATGAGGCAGAGCAGTTTCTGGAACTTGCTGTGCTGCGTGTCGCGCAGAACGGCGCCCAGATCACGCACGTTCTGCTGCACAAACTGCCTGGCTGCCTGGTCCACGGCCACGGCGTCGCCAGCAGCTCCGATGCCAGCCACTGTCGCCAGCAGCTGCGGCTCGGGCGCCTGACGTAAGTGCTGACTAATCTCACTTGCTGAGTGGAATTCCGGGTTGAGGCTGACGATCTGTGTGCGGTCGTTGAACTGGACGCGGGTGGGCCATGGTGCGATGTGCTGGGCGTCGTGGAGCCTGCACAGCTTCACGAGCTTCTGCGAGTCGGTGAGGGTCAAAAACGGGTGGATTTGCCTGTATGACGACTTGACGGGTCTGATGCCTGGGAACTCGGGCAGGTCCAGCTTCTTCTGCTGCGGGAACTCAGCCACCTTCCTAGCAAACTTCTCTTTGCTGGCGGTGCTCAAAAAGTCCAGCGACTTGCTCGTTTTGTGCACTTTGGTGGACATTCTGTTTACTAAATTTGGTGGAAAATTTCAGCTTGAATTTTTTTTATATACTAAGAAGAAGTTAGCGTGTAGTATGTGGTACGGTACACAGTAGAACAATCCGTTAACAGCTTAACATTTAACAGTTTGACAGTTAACAGTTAACAGTTAACAGCTTATCAGTTAACAGCTTAACAGTTTACAGCTTAACAGTTAACAGCTTAACAGCTAACAGCTTAACAGCTAACAGCTAACAGTTAACAGCTTATCAGTTAACAGCTTAACAGTTTACAGCTTAACAGTTAACAGCTTAACAGCTAACAGCTTAACAGCTTAACAGCTAACAGCTAACAGTTAACAGCTTAACAGCTTAACAGCTTAACAGTTAACAGTTAACAGTTAACAGCTTAACAGCTAACAGCTAACAGCTAACAGTTAACAGCTAACAGCTTAACAGCTAACAGCTAACAGCTTAACATTTAACAGCTTAACAGTTAACAGCTTAACAGTTAACAGTTAACAGTTAACAGCTAACAGCTTAACAGCTAACAGCTAACAGCTAACAGTTAACAGTTAACAGCTAACAGCTTAACAGCTAACAGCTAACAGCTAACAGCTTAACAGCTAACAGCTAACAGCTAACAGTCAACAGCTAACAGCTTAACAGTTAACAGTAGGGTCAGCGCGCTCTATCGCTGCACGGAACCACCTCACCTGTACTTCTGGCGGAATCTGATGTACTCGTTGGAGTTCTCAAAGTAGAGCGGGTTCTCGTCTCGCTGCGAGACGGATGTGAAGTTGGTTGACGAGTTTGTGTTTGAGAGTGAGTCCTCGATGAAGGACGGCAGTGGTGTTTGTCGCTGCTCAAAGGGGTCTGACAGTGGGTAGTGCAGCTCTGTTTCGAGTGTGTTGGACACTGGGTGTCTTGCAATGCTGTTTTCTGGCTCCTCCTCTTCGTCTTGCTCTTCGACGGTAACCACACCCTCCTGCAGCTTATTGATTCCTTCCTCGATCCGCGTTCTGTACGTTGGCTGTCTGGCTATGCTTGTTGTGCCCTGGGGGCTTCCCTGGGGGCTTCCCGGCAAGGGTGGTGCCGAGGGCTCGTCCTGCTCCATCTCAGAGGGCAACAATGGCATTTCAATTCCGGTTGAAATCGCCCCTGTTCTAGAAGACAGTATATTGGCATTAGCACCGTCGTAGTACCGGCTGGGTGCAGGGTCCACGAGGTGGGTTTGCGGGTAAGGTGCCAGAGCAGCAGCAGGAACTGGAGCAGTTTCAGACAGTTCTGTGATTTCAGGCAGAAGTGCAGTAGTCGGGTATGGGACGGTGCCAACGGGCTCCACTGGCCCATTACTGTACGGGGAGCCTCTGTATGCGTTTGAGACGGGAGTCAGCACGTCCGAGTTGGGTCTGGAGGTGTCGTAAACCGTGGTTGCTGGGTGGTTGTGCAGCTCAATAGACGTATCAAACACAGTGCTTGTTCTCTTGTGGTCGTCCATGTCCTCTTCGTCGTCGTCCTTGTCACCGTCAACGGTGCCGTAGCCGTAATTGAGTGGGGTCAGCTGGTAGTCTGCGCCGTAGCTGTTTCTCAGATTGTTCATGTGCATTGCCCTTCTGGAAGAGACTGTTCTTCTCATGATGCACAGCACCATGGAGGATATGGCGATCATGACGGACGCGGCAAGCACGATCCAGCCGCCCCAGTCGAGGTGTGGGATGAAGAGCAAAATGTCGACTAAAAACGACAATAAGCACAGTAGAAAGGACGGTATGGTCCACAGCAGCACAGCAAACAGCAGCTTGAGGCTCATTGACGGCCCGTGGAAGTGCAGGATGATGGAGCAGACGAAGCTGACGAAAGTGAACCCGGTGCCAATGGGGTGGACCACCAGCAGCTTGGATATTGATCTTCTGGCGTTGGAAGGCAGCGAGAAGCCCTCCACGGCCTCGACTGCCGACCCGCTGTACCCTATGCTGATGGCGGAGCACGTGTCCTTGGAGCAGATGCCAAAGACGCCGAACTTGTAGCCGTTGTAGGTGCACAGAGTGATGGACTTTGTGACGGGCACCGACAGTGTTGCGATGAGCTGGAACGCGCATGCCATGCCCAGCAGGACAGCCAGGGTGGTTGCAGGGCGGATCCGAACTGTCATTCTTGCTAGCTGTGAGTTTCAGGCTGGTGCTGGATCGGTGGCTTGCCTCTGCAGTTCGGCTTCACACTCTGCCTGGGTACTAGTCTGCCTGGGTACTAGTCTGAAGCCTAACAAATACTTCTAAGTGAGCTTGCTGGAGAATAGTCACTTGCTGCAGAGTAACAGTCACTGCTTGCTAAGTGCTGGTCCTAGCGGGTACTGAATGGTCTCAGCGGTTGGTTGCTGGAGAATAGTCACTTGCTGGAGAGTAACAGCCACTGCTTGCTAAGTGCTGGTCCTAGCGGGTACTGAATGGTCTCAGCGGTTGGTTTTCTGCTGCAGAGTAACAGCCACTGCTTGCTAAGTGCTGGTCCTAGCGGGTACTGAATGGTCTCAGCGGTTGGTTTTCTGCTGCAGAGTAACAGCCACTGCTTGCTAAGTGCTGGTCCTAGCGGGTACTGAATGGTCTCAGCGGTTGGTTTGCTGGAGAAAAGTCACTTGCTGCAGAGTGCTAAGTGCTGGTCCTAGCGGGTACTGAATGGTCTCAGCGGTTGGTTTGCTGGTCCACAGGAATGGTGTCAGTGTTGTCTCACAGTCACCGGCTTGGTCACTTGCAGGGCTTCACCAAATCAATGTTTACATAAAATCTACAATTTTTTCTGGCGTGGAAATTAGTTAGCAGAGCTTTTGTGGACTGCGAGGCCGCCAGCCTGCTGCAGCCACTCGAGCTCGATGGCGCTGACGTTTCTGGCGTAGCTCTTGCTGGTGTAGACAAAGTCTGTGTACATGATGACGTCGTTCTTCTTGCCAAAGATGATGGAGGACGGGTGGACTGCGATGAGCTGGCCGGTGTTGGTGGTTCTGTAGGACCTGTCTGGGTACCCGATGGCGGTGTTGGCGAGGAACCCGCCCAGGAACGACTTGAGGATGCCCGGGATGTCCAGCGGGGCGGACAGGTCGGTGTCGTCGTCGTCGGAGTCACTGTGGCGGGTGTCCTCGGTGTGGCGGGTGCGCTCGGTGTGGCGGGTGTCCTCGGTGTGGCGGGTGTCCTCGGTGTGGCGGGTGTCCCCAGGGAGGGCCGCGCGGCGGGCTGCAGCGCTGTCGAGCGCCGCCATGTACCCCAGCAGCTGGTGGCGCACCTTGAGCACGTTGCGGAAGCCCTTGTAGGACAGCGCGAGGTCCCTGCACCAGGCCATGCGCTCGGACGCGCTGCCCAGGGACTCGAAGCAGTCGAGCAGCTCTTTGAACATGATGAGGTCGCCGTGCTTCGCGCCCAGCAGGCACAGGCTGGCACGGCGCTCGTTCACGTCGTCGCGGAGCTCGGACGGCGGGTTCAGCACGAGGTTGTCCACGGACAGGCACGACACGATGTCCACGACGGGCCGCAGCACCTGGTGCTGGAGCGCCGTGAGCAGGATGGCGGCGAGCTGCGGCTCCAGAGGCAGCACCGACATCTGCTGGCCCAGGGCGGTGATGCGGCCCGCACTGTCCAGCGCGCGCAGGCTGTACAGCTGCGTCAGCGCAGACACCAGCGCGTCCTCGCCCGGGTGCTCGAGCCACGTCCAGTTCACAATGTCGTGGACCCCCAGCTTCTTGAGCATCAGCACGGGCGCCGCCACGTTGGACCTCGCAATCTCAGACTCGGTCTCGGTGGGCAGCGCGTCGTAGTCCTCCTCGGTGTACAGCCGGAAGCACTTGCCCGCACACTCTCTGCCCGCACGCCCAGCACGCTGGGTCGCAGACGCCTTGGAGATGGGTGCCGTGAGCAGCGTGCTGAGCCCCAGCTGGTGCCGCCACACCTTCACCTTGCGCAGCCCAGAGTCGATCACGTACTTGACGCCCGGGACCGTGACCGAGGTCTCTGCAATGTTGGTGGCCAGGATCACCTTGCGTCGCCTGCTCTTGAGCGGGTGGAACACCCTGGCCTGGTCTGCCGGCGACAGCGCCGCGTACAGAGGCAGAGGCACCAGCAGCGGCGCGTCCGTGGGCAGGCTCGGTGCCAGCCGCTCCAGCAGGCTGCAGCACTTGTCAATCTCCTCCTGGCCCGGCAGAAACACCAGCACGTCCCCGGACAGCTCGCCCTGGTTCACCTGCACAATGGCCTTGACGACCGAGTCCACGAGGTCGTCGTCCAGCGCGCTCTTCAGGTACAGCCGCTCCACGGGGAACATGCGGCCCTCCACGTACAGGATCTCGGCCCCGTCGAAGAACTGGCTGAACCGGTCTGCGTTCAGCGTCGCTGACATCACAATCAGCTTGAGGTCGTCCCGCTGCGCCAGCAGCTGCTTGAGGAACCCCATCAGCAGGTCCGTCAGCACCGTGCGCTCGTGCGCCTCGTCCAGCACCACCGTCGAGTACTGCGGCAGCCCCGGGTTCAGCATCACCTCCCGCAGCAGCATACCGTCCGTCAGGTACTTCACCTTGGTGAAGCTCTTGCACTGGTTGTCGAACCGCACAGAGTACCCCACTTTGTCGCCCAGCTTCGTGCCCACCTCCTCGGCCACCCTGCGCGCCAGGCTGATCGCAGCCACTCGTCTGGGCTGCGTCACGGCGATGCCCTTGCGGTTCGTCTCCATCAGAAACTGAGGAATCTGCGTCGACTTACCAGACCCAGTCTCCCCGATCAGCACCGTCACCTTGTTCTGCTCCAGCCGCGCCATCAGCTCCTCCCGCGCACGGTACACGGGCAGCGTCTTCCTGGTCACCAGCAGCTCTTTGGACCGTGCAAACAGGTCGTACTTGCTGGGCTCAGCCGCCTGCTCCTCCTCGTCATCGCTGTAAAAGTTCACTGTGCGCGCGCCCGCACCCTTGCCGGGGCCCCTGGCACCGCCCACTCCGTTCTCAAACCGCTTGTGCTCTCTCTGCCTGGCTCGCGCACTCATTATCCTGTGAATAAATTTCACCTCATCTCATCGCGAAAATTTTTATTCAGGCCAACAGCCCTGGCGAAGCAGGGAGCGACCTGCTTCAACTACAACGGGATGCGTTACAAGCACTGTGCCTCATCAGACTATAAGCTACACAACCCGCACACACAGGTGTATCATATACGCGAACAGGTTAATGTCTCTACACCTCTGAGAAACAACCAACTTGCAATACTCATTTTGCCACTAGTCAGCCGCTAGGCTGTAAATGGCACACAGATTAAACCTTCTCACTAACACCACTTCTGATCAAAGTTACCTGGATGACCTGGAAAGTCCCAGCATGACAACCACGTAGCAGCTATGATATAGCAGGAGCAAACACCCACCCTCAACCTGTGACATTTCTGCCTGCATAGCTTGTTGCGGCCAAGTCCTCCAACGCCTTTAGTACAGGTGTTTGCAGGCTAGTCCAATACAACGACTTCAATCACTGGCTTTTCTGCAAACTGCCTAGGCTTATACGTTTCCCTAGACTTGATAGACTACACAGTGATATACGTTTCCCTAGACTTGATAGACTACACAGTGATATACGTTTCCCCTAGACTTGATAGACTACACAGTGATGTTGTGATCTTGCAAGCTAACCAAAACAACGCTCTCACAACGTGACCTAAATAACACCACTGTTCTAGCATATAATGCTTGCAAAGAAGAATTCAGCTATCGTTCTCAGTGCTCTAATACGCCTTATTCTATGTTTCATAACTATAGCTCGGTATGGCAATACTGAATACTGGCGTAAGCTAAAGTATAGCTCGGTATCGCGTACGCTAAGTACAGCTCGGTATCGCGTACGCTAAGTACAGCTCGGTATCGCGTACGCTAAGTACAGCTCGGTATCGCGTACGCTAAGTACAGCTCGGTATCGCGTAAGCTATAGTTATGAAGATTAACTCCTACCATTAATTACTCCTATAAGGTCATGGATCATACAAATAGTGCAACTAGTTTCAAGTAGCTCCTGCACACTGCTGTACATGTCCTTAATAAATCTCAACAGGACCTAAAGTATGCAGGTACATATAAAAGGGCATTAACCAAAGTTCCGTAGCTACGTATAAAAGGGCATTAACCAAGCTCAATGAATGTTCCTGACTAGTAGACGAGTACTGAGCAGTAGATGAATAGGTCACTGACTAATGGCCCCAGCACATCGCCAGAGTCTTTTGTGGTCTCCCCCGGGGCTTCACCAACCAGCAACGCTATCCAGCTACACACAAATTGCTAACTGAAAATTTCCACCTCAGTTAAACCTGCAACCCCAAACTACCATCCTACAACCACCCATACCACCCCAGGCTCATCACGCACATGAACAGGCTTGCGAACTTGTCCATTGTCACCAAGGTGGGCATTGCCGCGTTCGCGTCATACACGACGTACGCACTGTACGTGTCGCTGTCTGCGAACTACGAGATCTCCAGGCGGGCCCAGAAGCTCAGCACGAGCGACCCAGCGCACCCAGCACACCCCGGGGCCTCCTACGACAAGTACAGCTCGCTCAAAATAGCTGGACGGTTCGAAAACCCGTTCGAAGAGTACCGCACGCAGACGCTGTACGAGTTCTTCCTGTCGCGGGTCCTGGAGCTGTTCGAGGGCTCTGCCCGGGGCGGGCTGCCGTCCACCACGGCCGAGCTCCGCTCCCTGCTGCCCATCCACACGCCGGACATGGACCTCATCCAGAACAATGCCAGCATCAGCGACCGGGCCCTCCCGGCACTCCACGACAGGCTCACCTTCACCTGGCTGGGCCAGTCGTGCGCGTACATCCAGCTGGGCCCGCTCAACATCCTCACAGACCCCATCTTCAGCAACCACCTGGTGAGCCCGGTGTTTGGGCCCAAGAGAATAACCCCATCGCCCGTCGCGCTGCAGGACCTGCCCGTGCCAGACTACGTGCTGGTGTCGCACAACCACCCGGACCACCTGGACGAGGCCGTGGTGGACCAGCTGCGCAACCAAACCACCTGGGTCGTGCCTGCCGGGCTGCGGCGCTTTTTCAGCAGAAAGGGAATCCACAACGTGATCGAGCTCGACTGGTGGGACAAGGCTGCGCTCACCAAGCACAGCACCAACGTCGAGATCGCGTGCACGCCCGCAATGCACTGGTCCGGGCGCAACCTGCTGGACTCGAACCAGTCACTGTGGTGCTCCTTCCTGCTGTTGAAGGACGGCAAGCCCGTCGTGTTCCATGCGGGCGACACAGGCTACGTCAAGGACCTGTTCAAGCTCATCGCCCAGGAGTACGGCTCCGGGGTCAAGCTGGCGATGCTGCCGTGCGGCCAGTACTGCCCGCAGTGGCACCAGAAGCCCAGACACATCAACCCAGAAGAGTGCATGAAGATTATGCACGATCTGCGCGCCCAGAAGGTGGTGGGCGTGCACTGGGGCACGTTTGTGCTGAGCAGCGAGAACTTTCTAGAGCCCAAGCGCAAGTTTGAGGAGCTGGCGCACGGTGCTGGCCGGCAAAACAGCTTCTTCACTCCCCCGTTTGGCAAGACTCTGGTGTTTGACACCGCCACCGACAGCTGTGACGAGCCTGCGCAAGAGGTGCGCAACGGCAACGCAGTGCTGGTGAAGTAAACTACATGGCATAAACACTTAGCTTCTGGAACACTTAGTTATATCTGGTCAGCCTTGGCCACAAACTCCTGGTAGACGTCGTCCTTCATCTTGTAGGTGTGCTGCCCGACGACGGGGAACTGCGCAGTCTGCACGTCCTGGATGTACTGGCGGACGCTGGCCACGGCCGAGTCGTAAAAGTTACCGTACTTCTTAAGAAACTTGGGCTCGTGGCTGCCGCCAACCATTCCCAGCAGGTCTGCCTGGACGAGTACCTGCCCGGAGCACGCTGGGCCCGCGCCAATGCCGATCGTGGGGATGCTGAGCCTGCTGGTGATGTAGGCAGCCAGTTTCTCTGGAACCGCCTCCAGCACCACAGCAAACGCCCCAGCCTCCTCCACGGCCCGGGCGTCCCTCAGAATCCTCAGCGCAGACGCCACAGAGCTACCCTGCACTTTAAACCCGCTCAGCGCGTTGGCTCGCTGCGGAGTCAGCCCAACATGGCCCACCACGGGGATCCCAAAATTGGTCAGCGCCCGTATGGTGGGGCCCACCTCCTCGCCACCCTCGAGCTTGACTGCGTTGGCACCGCCCTCGGCCACAAGCCTGACGGCAGACTGCATGGCGTGGGCCGAGCTGGCCTCGTACGACCCAAACGGCAGGTCTGCCACCAGGAAACTCGATGGCGCACCTCTGGCCACTGCCTTGCAGTGATACAGGAACTCCTGGAACGGGATCTGGTTTGTGGACTCGTATCCCAGCGCCACCATGGCCAGCGAGTCTCCCACAAGCACCATATCCACGCCAGAATCGTTGGCTATTTTGCCAGTAATGAAGTCATGTGCCGTCAGCACTGAGATCTTCTTGTTCTCGGCCCGCAGCCCCAGCAGATCGTTCACTGTGGTTCTTCTCCTAGCTGCACTGTGTGCCGACAGCTTTGCAGGCACCGCATGGAACCTCCTCACCAGCCTTGGTATCATTGGCAATCAGTGCTAAACGATAAAATTTGACATAAAAAAAATTTCCATGCTAAACGGCGAGATGAGCTATGGGAGGTGTGTTTGGGCAGAGCTGTGGGCGCCGGAGCCCCCGGAAGGCTCCAGTAGTAGACCCGCAGGATCTGTTAGAGGGGGATGCTCGGAGCATCTGGCGGTAGCACATTCCAGAGACTTCCACTAGCCCAGGAAGTGGGAAATATCTTGGGCGGGAAAGTCCTGGGCGGGAGGTCAAAATTCGGGCGGGAGAAAGAAAAATTTGGGCGGAGGTTTCAAATTTCGGGCGGGAGAAAGAGAATTTGGGTGGGAGGTTTCCCGCTAGAACTCCTGGGCAGGCAGTTAGGGTGTTGAGTAGCCGTTGGGATGTGGATTAGATTAGTTAGATGCGCTAGTTAGGGTTCTGGGGTAGTTAGGGTGTTGTGTTAGGATATACGTTGGAATACTTGGGGCGTCCTAGTTAGGGTGTTAGGGTAGTTATGTCTTATGTTGGGTGTTGTGTTAGGGTGTTAGGGTAGTTATGTCTTGGGATATAGCTTGGAATACTTGGAGCATGCTAGTTAGAGTGCTAGGGTGAGGTATGTGTTTCTCCGGCTCAGTCACTACACAGTTGGCTTCCGGTAGGCTGCGCACAGTTATAATTATTGCATGCTTTCATTACGTCCGCTGTATGTGGTCCATGATATGTGCTTACGCTATAGAGAGTTATTATCATAATAGGCAGATGCTGATGCAGGCTCAAAGTGAGTACCGTTGAGTGAAAACTCGGTGTGCTGAAGACCAAGTGGACTTCCTTCCCACGAAATGTCTTTTATAAGGTCTCTTAGGAGAAGTTCTGAGCAGGACATTGGTAGAGCCCGCTGGAGAGTCCGCTAGGCACCAGGAATTCTCGTTTGGGGGGGGGGGCCTCCCGCTGGAAGTTTTTTTCTAGGCAGAGACTTCCCGGGCTGAAGTATGGGCGATGAACCTCGGCCCAAATTTGCTCTCTGTGTAAAACAAGTGTTAGTTAAAACCACAGCTAACAGCTCAATTGAAGCACAAGAAGCACAAGCAGCTACATAGCACGAGCACAGCATGGTTGGATTCATTGGAAAAGTGACTCGTTTTGAGTCCAAAGACACGGTGAAGCTGCCCCTGAAGGGGGACGCGCAGGACGAGCTGTCGTTTATTTCGCTGAAGCAGCTGGTGGACGACGTGGACGGCCTCCAGCAGGGCAGTGCGCTGTGGCTGAACCCGCTGCTGTTCAGCGGGGACCTGCAGACCATCTACCTGGCGGCTGCAGACTACTCGCAGCTGCACAAAGTGTACTACGGCAGAAGAGTGATCCATTTCGCAGACGGCGGGTCCACTGCGGTCGACTACGCGATCCAGTCCACGCCAGACCAGTTCAACCAGCTCAAGGGGCTCCACATCCCAGAGGACTACCCTAAGCTGCACCCGAGAACGAGATTTCTGTCTGGGGAAGAGATTGAGAAACTATCCTCAGACGACACCAAGCCAATGGTGCTGATCTGCCACGGGCTGGGCGGAGGGTCCCACGAGCCGCTTATCAGAAACCTCGTGGACCGTCTGAGTGCCCAGGGCTTTGAGGCCGCAGTCCTCATGACCAGAGGCTGTGCCAGATCCAAGCTCACCACGCCTGAGCTGTTCTGTGGCCTGGCCACCGACGACCTCAGACACTTTGTCAAGGAGCTGCAGCGCGAGTTCCCCAACAGACCGCTGTACGCCGCAGGGTTCTCGTTTGGCGCAACCATTCTGGCCAACTATGTCGGCGAGGAAAACGAGAATTGCGTCTTCAAGTCCATCTGCCTGCTGTCTAACCCATGGGACCTCGTCGAGAGCTCGGCCAGAATCAAAACCAGATTTCTTTCCAGGTACCTGTTCGACGACTCGGTCACGTCTTTCCTCACCCGAATGATCAAGTCCAACAGAAAGGCTTTGGCGCAGGACTCTGAGTTCTTTACAGAAGAGGTGCTGAACGCCAAATATCCAACGCCTGCTGACTTTGATAACAACGTCACAGCCAAGTACTACGGGTTTGCCAGCGCCTTTGACTACTACAGATGCGCCTCCAGTATCCAGAGAGTCAAACACATCCATGTGCCTACTCTCAGTATAAACTCGACAGACGACCCGATCGTCTCCGTGTACACGATCCCATCCTGGGACGCCGAGGCCAACCCTTACTTTGTGCAGGTGTCGACCGACATCGGTGGCCACCTCGCGTACTTGCAGAGAAACGGCGACTCCTGGGCTGTCAACAAGATTGTCGACTACCTGTCCAAGTTCCACCAGCTCGTGGATGTCTCCAAGCCTGTCATGACAGACTACAAAGACCCAAAGAGCAAGTTTGACTACAAGATCAAGTACTAGTTGCAGAGAATACTTGACTGATATACATACACTATTACTTACTCAATACATTGAATACATTTATGCTGATTACATTGCCTATAAACCTGAATACAGAGTTATATAAATTACTATGCTGACTACATTTCCTATAAACCTGAATACAAAGTTATATACATCACTATGCTGATTTCTGGGTACCGCTGAATACGGTGTTTTATATACAGTAAATGCTTAGTGCTGAATTTAGCTCAATGCTGAGTTAATGAATACCAATAAGTACCATGCACTAAACACTCGTCATACATACTGAGTACTGCGCACTGGGCTCAACATTCCAAAGGCTAAACACGTACCAAGTGCAAACACTATAACTACAATGAATACTGTTGAGTACTTCTTAGCTACTGCCGAGCCTGATGTCTGTACGCATACACCACCAAGTACTTGAAGCTGCTATACCAACACACCACCAAGTACTTAATGCTGCATGATTATAATACACCACCAAG
This sequence comes from [Candida] sp., assembly GCA_030570575.1. Taxonomy (NCBI): domain Eukaryota; kingdom Fungi; phylum Ascomycota; class Saccharomycetes; order Saccharomycetales; species [Candida] sp. Next base: position 61,409 of record JAJLVZ010000015.1, on the reverse strand, counting down.
TACTTAACGCTGCTTAAGAAATACTCATGCTACATACCTAGGATATACTGAACATGAAGATACACAAGAAAGACCGAATGCTGAACACTGAAGTTGCTGAATGAAACATTGCTCTGAGCACGTTTGGGCAATAGAAACAGTATCAGCACAGTCAGAACAACAATGGTGTACTGAATTGATTTCACGGCTGACCGCTCTCGCCACGGCTGCTCTTCCACTCGGCGCTGCCCGAGACCCTGGGCTGGACAGGCTTGGTGCCCTGGTGCTGGGACGCCTGCTGGGACGCCCACAGCCGGTCCCGGTTGTCCTCCAGCACCAGCTGGAAGATCTCGTCCTCGGGCCTGCCCTTTCTCAGCCTGATGTTGGTACTGTGCACCCACTTCTGGAGCTCGGCCTCGCCCACCTTGTCCCTGGGCAGCGCATGGTCCACTATGTACTTCGCACTGACGTCTGCCACGCCGTCCACACCAAACGCAAGCACATAGCTCATCTTCTTGCCCCAGCCTTTGTTGTACAGCGTAGGGTTGTCGAAGGCCTCCTCGCACGAGTCAACATGCACCCACCGGTTCAGGCTCTCCGAGTACACCTCGCACCACACATGGTCCTCTGCGTTCCACACGTACCGCGTGCGGACGCCCATGGCTCGCAGGACCAGGCAGAAGCAGTTGGCCCACTCGCCACACCTGCCCTGGCGAGTGTCCAGCAGCTTGACTGGGTCGTTGTACCGCGGGAAGCGGTAGCTTCCGCCGCCACTCAGCGCGTACACCTCGACACTGCCCGCCCCGTAGCGGGCCTCCTCGGGCGTGGGCCGGTCCACCCTCACCAGCGTCGAGTCCTCGGCTGGTTTATTGAACCACTTGAAGAAATCGTGCTTGAACCAGCGCAGCAGCTCCAGCACAATGTAGTCCTGGTACCCGAGCCCTTCCTCGGTGTGCTTGTCTGCTGCGTCATAGATCTGGTCCATGGGGACGTGCTGCAGCGCTATTTCCTGGGCCTGCGGGTCCTCATACTTATAGATGGACTGCTGCAGCTGGTTCAGCTGTTGCAGGAACCTACTGCCGCCACCGGGCCCAGTAGTGCCATGCGGGTCCTCTCTGTATGGGCCCAGCGCCAGCTCCTTGAACTTGGCCCCCAGCACTCGGGCAAACTCGCTGATATCCATCTTGTCTAATTGAAATATTCGTCTTAATTTTTATATACATTAACTATCCAACAGTGGATTACCTACTGCACAGTAAGCCTATTCCCAGAGTAGTGAGCCATCCCCTAATCCCATGGGATAGCCGGGATATCCCCTAATCCCATGGGATAGCCGCGATATCCCCTAATCCCATGGGATAGCCGAGCCATCCCACTAGAGTAGCTCAGAACAGCCACCACCCACTAGAGCAACAGCTATCCTCCCAGCTCCACCAGGAAAACTAGCACAGAGTGAAAACTAGTACAGCTCCACTATGTAGTACTTGCCCTTACCCACTCTAAGCAGCAGCAGCTTGCCGTCAACCAGGTGCGTCTCGCTCAGCAGCATGCAGTCATCGTCCACCTTGATTCGGTCGGTGCCAAAGTACAGCCCGCCATTGTTGATGAGCTTCTTAGCCTCCGTTCTGGACGTGTTGGAAATGGCCGAGAGCAGCCTGGAGAACGGCTGCCCGTAGAACTCGTCCTTGGACACACGCTGCAAGATTCCGGCCTGCTTGAACAGGTCAATCAGCTTGTCGGTAGGCAGAGGCTCGAACGGCTCGTCTGGCAGAGGGTACAGGTACGACGAGACGTACTTGGCCACCTTGCCTGCGCCCACGCCGTGGATCAGGTCCGTCACCTCGTTGGCCAGGATCCGCTGTGCGTACCGGGCCGAGGGGTCCTTGTCGTGCAGCTCCAGCACCTGCTCGATCTGTGGCAGTGGCAGGAACGTGAATATCTTGAGCAACTTATCGAGATCCGAGTCCGGTGTCTTCACGAAGAACTGGTACAGGTCAAACGGGGTGGTGATGTTCTTGTCGATGAACACTGCGTTGCCCGCACTCTTGCCAAACTTGGCTCCGGACGACGTGGTTAGCAGCGGAACAGTTATTCCAAACGGTTTTCTCTTGTGCTCCTTGCCTGCGAGCCTGGAAATCAGGTCAATGCCCGCAGTGATGTTCCCCCACTGGTCGTTGCCGCCCACCTGGATGTCCACCTTCTCCTGCGAGAACAGGTGCCAGAAATCGTACGCCTGCAGGATCTGGTACGTGAACTCGTTGAACCCTATTCCCGCCTCTGAGCTCAGCCGGTCCTTGACCGAGTCCCGCGCAAGCATCTGCTGCACACGGATGTGCTTCCCGTACTGCGACAGGAAGGACAGGAACCCCACGTCTTTCCACCAGTCAATGTTGTTCCTGGTGCAAATTTCTCCATTAGAAATAGGGCTCAGGCTCAGGTAGTTGTAGTAGTTCACCCCGTTCTGGAAAAAGGTGTGCATCTGCTGGCGGATGTTGTCGGCATTCCGGTTTCTCACCTCGTCCTTGATGGAGCTTCTCTCTGTTTTGCGCCCGCTAGGATCTCCAACCTCTCCTGTGGCACCACCCACCAGCCCCACGATCCCGTGGCCCCGGATATTGAAGTGCAGCAGCACTATGAGCGGCAGCAGGTTGCCCAGGTGCAGCGAGATCGCCGTCGGGTCAGCGCCACAGTACAGCTTCACCTTCTGAGTGCCTGAGTTCAAGATACTCTCCAGCGAGCCACTCGAGTTCTGCTGGATCAACCCTCTCTTGGCCAGCGTTTCCAGCAGCGGCTCTGCCAATTCCTGCTTCAGCGCCTGCTGGTTCACGCTGAACCTCTCTGGCAGCGTGGCAAACAGCCTTCTAAACAGCATTTTCCTCTTGCAGCTGTTTCTTTCTTTGCCACCAATTTCTCACTTAGCTGTGCGCACAGGTAGATTACGTAACCAGAGACACTACACCACGCTCATCAGTGAATATGACGTTAGTTTACTCATCCACCTCCTCGAGTTTAGCTCTATTTATACGCTTCTTGCCCGAAGACTGGCTCACGGATGTGGAGTTGGTATTGAGCGAGGAGATGTCCTCGATTTTGGCGGTTTCAGCAACCGGTTTGCCCTTGGCCTTTTTCGACTTCTTCTGCTTTGGGTAGTTCCACTCGTACATAGGCTTGAAACTGTCAAAGAACCCGCAGTCTGCAAACAGGTTTGGGTAGATCCACAGGCCTGGGGCCACGGTGAAATATGTTATGACAAAGATGATCAGTCTGATTATGGCAATGACAAAGAAGAGTCCGATCAGACCCAGTGCGCCTACTGACAAGTACCACACACCTTTTCTCATGAACATAGGCCACAACGGGAACAGAATCAGCGTGAAAATCGCAATCACTATCAGTGCCCCGTATAGCAGATCCAGCGGATTCTTCTTTTTGTACAACCAAACGTAGTACTCGTCTGGTTTCAGCTCAGCCCGCTGGGTTGGCTGGAAGCATGGCAGGCCCTTTTTAGGGTGTAGTTGTAGTTCTTTGGCCTTGGCAGTTGATAGTTTTTCAGCTGGAATTAGAAGCTGTGCTTTGATAAGGGTGATAAACGCTTGCTTGGCCTGCTCCTCGTTGCTGATGGCTGGCAGCTGGTTCTTTGGGTTCTTTTGTAGGTCTTTATATTCCTGGGAAAGCAGCGCACGCATACATCTTTTGAACCTGAAGAATTGCACAGTGTTTGTCTGTAAAGACCCGTCACGCTGTTTCAGCACGGAATTGTCGCGTAAAAAGTTGGCAAGGTTCGTCGCAGACATCTCTTCCTATACCTCTTCAACTGTTTACTGTGGTTGTCAAATTACTCGACGTGTTTGAAAATAATCAAAGAAAAAAATGTAGATTGCGTGTGGCGCGAACCGGGTGTTGCTGAGGATCGAACTGGTGGCATGCTGGAGGATTGCAGAAGCCCACCAAACTGGCCAAATGTGCCATGAGGAAACCGCACACTGAAAACAGCTTCGCCGGTCAAACCTCGCGATAGCCTGGCTAACTTCGCCAGTCAAAACTTTGCGATACTCTGGCTTGTAAGGTATGAGTATCACCAGCAGCAAGGATTTCCTTCTGCACTGGCTCACTCCCTTGACGCGGTTTAAACCCACGCTACTATTCCCTTACTAATCACAACTAGAAAATTTCCGGCAGTTCGATTTTCTTCAGGAGAAATAAACAACCAAACAAAAGTAAACAAACAATTACAGACAGGTTTAAAGCGATGAGTTTCAGTCCAGACGGGTTGCTCGACTTTGGTGCTGAGCAGCTGGCGTATGAGGGAGCAGATGGGGTCTCCTTAGCAGACCTTTTCACAATGTTTGAAACTCATTACAACATAAAATTAGACTCGTTCTATCAGTCGATAATAATTAATTGGATTAAGAAAGATGACAGATTTCTTCTGGATCTTGCTAAGCAGCACGTAAAGCTGACTCATGACGAGCACTGGAGGCAGCTTACAGGGTTTGCCAAAGAAAACAATCCAGTTGGCGCGTCAGCTTTTCAATTATTGGTTGAGATTGCAAAATCAAAACAAGAAGGAATTGATTCGCTTACCTTAGTCAAAAGAACAGGACAAGATTCCAGAAGTTTGACATCAAGACTTAAAGTGCTTAATCATTTGGTTAAAAAGATTGCTATCATCAAGAATGGAAGAACTCTGTCGTTGTTGATTCTATTAAAATTTGTGAACTCTAGTCATGATAATACTGTTATTTCAAATGAGAATACTTCATCTGCGGCTGCTTCTAATAAGGGCAGCAACACTAATAACACCACGGGAAATGGAATAGCTGTTAATATCAAGCTGATCAAATATAAAATCATTTTGTCATTGAAGAACGCCAAAAATGGTGTAAGAGAAATCAATGATTTAAAGCGTGAATTGGAAATGGATAAGAACAGAAGATTGAACAGGGTTTTCAAATCATTTTACTCGAGCTTGGAGGAGCATGCTTACTTAGAGAAAGTTATAGTTGTTTCAGGAAATCAGAAATTCAGATGTTTGAAATATATTAAAGACTATATTATCAATGAAAATAATAGTGGTAGTACCACATCATCCAATAATGAGGATGATGAAGAGTTGGAGTTTTTTGTGAACGACAATGGTAATGATGACAAAGAATTTGATGAAACAGCAATCGATGATGATTTAAAAGAATTAGATGATGAATTTAATTCAGGCAATTTATCTAAATTTGACAATATTTTACAAATCTTGCCATCTTCAAACAACGAATCGACACCAGTGTTTAATCTGGTTTTCCCATTGCAAAATCAAATATTTGAGATTATTGATTCAACAGGTACAAATGGAATTTCTTCAATTAATTTGATGAGAAAACTTTTTGGTGTTCATTATTCAAGATCATTTACAAGACTAATTGAAATTTTCTTGAACAATGAGGTTGATTTGAAGTGGTCAATACAAAGAAATTATGATTTCAATGGTCGTATCAAGTTTTTCAGATATTTAACCAAGTTGAACCTGATGAAGAAATCAAATCAACTGATTGATTTAGAGTTTAATCAGCTACCTCAACTAATAAAATCAAATGTGTCCTTGAGTGAGCTCAATGAATTGGAATATATTCCTTTAGCTGCTGGTGTGCACAGAACCGATGATGGAAGAGTCTTATGGAAAGGTTATGACAATTACAAAGAGGTTAAAAAGAGACCGTCAGTCAAGTTAACAGAAGAAAAGAAGTTGAAGAAACAAAAACTGCAAGAGAAGTTACAAGCTGAAACTTCATTATCGCAACAGCAGCAACAACTGGAAACCGTTAAGCGAGAGGCTGAAGAAAAAAAATCCAATAATTCACTGAAAATTGCCAATATTGAGGGTTCATCATTCAAAGAAATTGAAAGATTACAAGAATTGCTTTCAATAATAAAGAAATACAATGGTATCCATCAGCTAGATCATTCTCTGCTGGTAGAATTAAGAGATAAAATGGGTTACTCAATTGATAAAAGGACGTTCAGAAAAGATATTGAGTCATTAGTATCACAAAATCAACTGGTTAAACAGGTTATTGTACTGGAAGATCAAGGTGAAAGTGATGATGAAGATGATGTAATAGAGACGGCAGTGGAAATTGTAACGTTGCCAACAACATCTAATGAGATAATTGAACAATTTAAGTACCAGTTCAATCCAAAGGATGAGGTTAAAACAGTTACAAGGAAATTGAATGAAATTAATAATGTGGAGGTTGACTTTTATGATAATGACTATAAACAGTCATTATTAGAAGATAAAAAATTAGCACATACAAAGCAAGTTCAGCCTTTGAAACCTAATAAACCAAACCCTAAACTACCATTGGCAAGAATCAAGCCAAAGAGAAAAGGATCTGAAGATATAAAAACCAAAATTGAGCCATTGGAAAGTTCCTTATCACCTTCATTAGAGAGTGCCTCGCCAACAGTTAAGAATGAATTAGCTCAAGCTTTAGGGTTAAAGAATATTGAAAAAGGTAAAAAACAACCAAAACCTAAAAGAATGGCAAGAACCAGAAAATTGGAATCTTTAACTAGTGCGGACTCGCTAAGACTGTTTAAAGCTGTTATTATATCCAAGTCTATTAAAAATGATGTTATCGAATGGGAAAAAATATCTGAAATATTTGACAACTACTCAATGGATTTGATTCAAAAGAAATGGCCAAAAGTGCGTATGCAAATGGGACCTACTCAAACCAAAATAGCTAAAAGAAACTTGAAGAAGCTGTTGATTCAAAGCGTATCGAATGGAAAGATTACGATTGAAGAAATTGAAACAATGGATTTGAATAAGATCATTAAAATATGGACAGATGCAGAGATTTCCGGTAGTTTTGAAGACTCCGGGGAACAATTGTTTGCCAACTACCAGGATAACTTGGAAACTTATAAATTTGTGCCGACTAATGATGGTGAGAGTACCGGTAAGATTGAACTATTCCCACCAAATTCGTCAATTATTCAGCGAGAAGAGATTTTGACTAATAAGAGTTTTACTTATAAAGAAGAAGACGATGTGATTGAAGAGGAAAGTGAGGATGAGAAATTGAGAAGAATGGTGTTGGCAGTACTGCTCAGTGGTAGTAATTTTGAGATTACCAAATTGAAATTTTTGGAGAAATATAAGGACCGAATTGATGCTATAATTCAGCAGATGATTTCCAATAAGGAGATTCAAATCCATGACTCCAAGCTGGTTATTAGGGACAAGATTAAGAGTTTATTAGAGGAGTCTGTGTTTGATTTTTCTATTATTAAATGCAATGAATTTCAGGCAGTGTTGAGGGAGATTGTGAGCTCCAATAAGGCGTTATTGTTAAACAAGCTGTTTGACAATTCGAACATGGTTTCTATTGTGGAGCTGCTGCATGATAGAGCGATTGATCTGGTGAGGATCGACTACTACCGGAAAGACGTGATGACTGGGTATGAAGCCAGAACATTGGAACGCGAGAAACTGGACTGTGACCTGATAATTGTTCCGAGCGAGAAGAACGCGATTGGGGAGCAACCTAGCAAGTCTGTGCTGATACCTATTGACAAGCCATGCACGCTGCTGTGGATCAACGTCAAGGGCCAGGTGAATAAAGAGATTTGGAATAAGTTGGTTACGGTGATTACCATGACGATACTGTCGAATCCTGGGATCACGCAGCATGTGCTGTATGAGGATTTCAAGATGCTGCTGAGCTACCGGGAGCTGCACCTGGTTCTGAACTGGCTGATTGAGTCGAAAGCGGTGCGGGTTGGGGAGCTGGAGGCGCTGTATGTTACGCCGCAGTGGTACCTGTCGCTGTGAAGTTGCATTTTCCCAGGGGTGCTGGGTGTGTGGTTAGGGTGCTGTGGGTGCTGGGTGTGTGGTTAGGGTGCTGTAAGGGTGTTGGCTGGACGAAAAAAAGTGAAAAAAAACTTTCACCAGTTTAGTTAGCGAGCAAGAACAAGAAACAGCGAGAAAGAATGCCACCAGCACCAGTCCAGTACCAGCAGCAGCAGCAGTCGAACTTTGAGAAGTTCAAGATGGGTGCAATGATGGGAACCACCGTGGGCGTGGTTGTCGGGGTCCTGTTCGGGGGGTTCACGATCATCACGCAAGGCCCAGGCCCTAACGGGGTCATGAGAACGCTGGGACAGTACATCACCGGGTCTGCAGCCACGTTCGGGCTGTTCATGTCGGTTGGGTCTGTGATCAGATCGGATGCGTCGGGCAGCAGCTACGTGAGCGAGATGAGAGCTCTGCAGAGGGCCAAGTTCGAGATGATGCGGTTCAGAAAGGAGTGAGCAACCAGCCCGGTCACGCGCCAGAGGCACACGCAGCACACGCAGCAAGCAGTTCAGGCAGCAGGCTGGCCAGGCAGGCAGCAAGTAGTACATGTTTTATGAATTTTCGCTTGTAGAAATTCTCTTTTTCTGCGTAAACCGCGTGGAGCACCAAGATGAGCGAGAACGGCGTCAGAACGCTGAACTTCAACCAGGACTTCAGCTGCCTGTGTGTGGGCAGCGAGCAGCAGCTGCGGATATACAACGTGGACCCGTTTGGGGAGTGTTTTGAGCTGGGTGAGTGGTTTAGGGAGACCCCCAACGCCCGTGAACGGTACTAACTGGCGGCAGACATTGGCGCGAACGTGGTGGAGATGCTGTTCTCGACGTCGCTGGTGGCGGTGGTGGGCTCGGGAACCACGCCGGCCACGTCGTGCAGGCGCCTGAAGATTGTCAACACGAAGAAGAAGGCCAACATCTGCGAGCTGACGTTTCCCAGCGCGGTGCTGGCCATCAAGCTGAACCGCAAGCGGCTGGTGGCGGTGCTGCGCGAGCAGATCTACATCTACGACATCAGCTGCCTGAAGCTGGTGCACACCATCGACACGGGCGCGAACCCGCTGGGCCTGTGCGACCTGAGCTCTGCCGACGACAGCCTGCTGGTGTACCCTGCTGCCGGTGCGGGCGGCCCTGCAGGCGGCCCTGCGGGTGCGAGTGGTGCGGCGGGTGGCACCACAGGCACCCAGGACGGCTGCGTCGTGCTGTTTGACGCGCTCAACATCACGCCGCTCAACATCGTCAAGTGCCACAAGACGGACGTGTCCAACCTCAGGCTGAACCAGAACGGCACCATGTTCGCGACTGCGTCGTCCAAGGGCACCATCATCCGGGTGTTCAACTGCCTGAGCGGCACCAAGGTGCACGAGTTCCGGCGCGGGTCGTACGCTGCAAAGATCACCAGCCTGTGCTTCAGCCTGAGCTCGTCGCTGCTTGCCGTGGCCTCCGACACGTCCACGGTGCACATCTTCAGGCTGGCAGCGGGTCCTGCTGGCACTGGCACGGGCCCGGACACCCTGGGCCACGGCGACAACTTTTTGCAGCACGAGACCGAGCTGGCTATCCCGCAGCTCACCAGCAGAACGCTGGACCTGCCCGTGCAGCCTAGGAAGAGCCCGTCGCTCACCACCAGGCTGTGGGGCACGCTGCCCACCAACATCTCGTCGATTCTGGAGCCTCAGAGAGACTTTGCGTTTTTGAAGCTGGCAAACCAGGCGAGCTCAGTGCAGGCTATCGGGTTCAGCAACAGCGACATTCTAATTGCGAGCTCCATGCGCCGGCTGTTTGTGTATGCGATTCCGGAGACGGGGGGTGAGTGCGTCATGGTGAAGCAGTTTGAGTTTGAATAGGCACCTGCGAACGGAGCACTGGCTCCTGGGCCGCGTGCAACCTCTCAGGAGCAGAAACTTGCAACCTCCTGGGGCTGCTATAGGGCTCTGCTTGCACCTGCCAGCCATAATCAGCTGTGGTGTATCTGCCATTACAATACACCAACTGAACTGAAACCATTCCGCTGGGTGCTGCTCATCCTCACAGCTTTAGGAGACCTACTTTGACAAAATCAAAGATCAACACCCAGGCTTACAGAACCAAGGAGTGGAGTTACTCGCTGGACTCTGTCTAAAGCAAAAAGGAAAGTGCAGCCAAAGGACTGCAAATGGTGACAAGAAGACGTGCTGCCCCTTCCACACGTCTAGCAGTATACTACAGCTGTATTATCAGATGTACATCAGTACTGTCAGGCCTAAGCAGTTCCATAAATCCAGGGCTGTCCGACGTCTAGTTGTGCTGGCACTGTTAGACCCCAGAACCTACCACAGTGCCGTCCAGATGTACACCAGTGCTGAGCCAGCAATGCCAAATGCTACAATATTCACACCCCAACACCTCTTGCTGTGCTGTAAGACTTATAGCTTCACTGTCCACTGCACAGCATCATGTTAGAGCCCTGCTGGGCCCTGCAACCTACAATACACACCTGACTGATCTCTGTATACACCTCCCATGCGGTTCTGCCTCCCATGCGGTTCTGCCTCTCATGCGGTGCTGCCTCCCATGCGGTTCTGCCTCCCATGCGGTTCTGCCTGTTGCTGCGCTGCTTGCTGCTGCTTAGTAAGCACTCCGTCGGAGCTTATCTAAGCGGCGGCTTGCGGGCGTTTTCCAATTTCTTGGGCAAAATGCGTACAAAGTTTCTAATAATAACAAAGAGAGCCTAGGAAGCTAAGGGAGGCCAAAATGTTCAGTCTGAAGGCTGGGAGCTCTGCGAACATTCCGTATTTTGACATAAGGTGGGTACAGTGGTAGTTTTTGGGCGCGTTTAAGCCAAACAACAAATGGGCCAACACTAACAATTGCAGGACCAAGTCCACGTACAAGAACCTGGTGCTGATCAGAGGGTCTATCTACGACTCGCCGAGTGTGATGCTGTCCGGGCACCTGGTGGTGTCGTTGCCGGAGCAGATGAGTGTCAAGAAGATCTCGCTTTTTCTCAGAGGGCGGTATAAGCTGGACTTTCTCGAGGTTTTAGAGCACTCCAAGAACACGGTTTCCAACCCAGTGAAGGAGGAGTCCATCATCTTCGAGACAGTATGGGACAACTTGCTGGTTTCCCCGGACGGTGAGATAACAATTGGAAATAACAGCGAATTTGAAGTCAACAGAGACAATAACCTGGCGTCTGCCATTGGAGGGGCCTCCAGCAGAAGCTTCAAGCGCGTGTCCAACGCTTCAGGCTCGCTGCACTTGCCGGAGAGCCAGTCCGGGACCCCGTTCGAGAACGTGGCAGCGTCCAGCGGGACGTCTTTTGTCCTGCCGGCCGGAAACTACGAGCTGCCTTTCAAGTGCAAGATCCCCGGCGACATCCCAGAGACCATTGAGGGCTTGCTGGCCGGGTCCATTCTGTACAAGTTTGAAGCAGTGATAGAAAGAGGCTCGTTCAAGGCCCCAATCCAGCATTTCAAGTACTTTAGAATCTTCAGAACATTGTCTTCAGACAACATGTTGCTGTCGGAAACCATGTCCATTGGCAAAAGCTGGCCCAACAAGGTCCAGTACGAGGTGAGCATCCCGTCCCGGGCCGTGGCCATTGGCGGCGTCACGCCTATCAACATTTTGCTAGTGCCATTGGCCAAAGGTCTGAAACTGGGGCTAATCAAAGCCCAAGTGGTGCAGTACTATGCGTTCAAAGGTGAAACCGGTGATCTGTACGACGATGAGCAGGTGATCTTGGACTGCAATATGAGAGAGATGGAGAACAAGGAGCTCATTGACAAGCTGCAGATCGAGTCATTCATTAACATTCCATCGAATCTGAAAAAAGTGACACAGGACTGCGACTTCAAGAACGACCTGATCAAGGTGCGCCACAAGCTGAAGCTGCAGATCAACCTGATCAACTCCAATGGCCATATAAGTGAACTGAGGGCTAACTTGCCAATCCATTTTTTCATCTCACCAAACGTGGCAATGACCGGTCGTAAGATAGTGCTGGACAAGCACGGTAAGATTCATTTCAGAAAAGAGGAAGAGAAGCTGTTTGAGAGTGTGAGACAAGGCGGTGCCCTGCTTCCAGATAGAGAGAACAATAGCAATAACCTAACACTGGTGACAGACGATGCACCACCGAACTATGACGAGCACTTCTTTGATAAGATCATCGACACCAACGACTCGAGAAGTGGCAACACCAACGCTGTTGTTGTGAGCACCCCAAGACCCGTCATGAGACATATCCAGGACTTTGACTCGTATTTCGATATTCCAACCAACAACGATGTGTCGAATCCAGTGTCTCCGTTGCTCCAGGGCCCGGTGGTGGTGCCTGCATCACGAGCACCGTCGTTGCTGAACGGTGCAGAGCGCCTGGACTACGAAAACATCTCGGCAGTGCCAACGTACCAAGATACCATGGAGGGAGAGGACGATCCTAACCCTTCGGACGATTTTTCACCAGTATATTTCCACCCCAACGACTCGTCCTCCACGGTGAACTCAGCAGTGACAACTAGCGAGGAAAACAACACCAAACCTTTGTCGCACAAGCAGTCGAGTGTGACGAACCTGTTGACACAGACGCTGACTGGCTCGCGGAGCAGCTCGACGTCCAACCTGTCCAAGCTGGTTGCAAAGCGGATTCTGAAGTGAGCCTGTTGATGGTGACTCATGAGCTGCTTCTGGAACCGGCTTGTCACTTTTGGTATTTCAGCTATCACCTGTTGTATTGAAGTATGGGGACATTTATCCAGCGTCTGAGTTGTTCAGTCAGCTGTTTATCTATTCGTTATTGGGTTGCTCAGATTATTCAGTAGCTCAGCTGTTCATCAACTCAGGTTCTGGCTGTAATACATCTACTCAGGTTCAGGCTTCAATAGCTGTTCATCTACTCAGGTTCAGGCTTTAATAGCTCAGCTGTCCAGGCTTTAATAGCTCAGCTGCTCAGATTATTCAGCTGGTATCTAGCTGCCCAGCTGCTCAGCTCCTATCCAGCCAGAAATTGTTAGCTTGCTGTTCAGTGGAAGTCTGCCGTTCAGTGGCTATTTGTCAGCTTCTTACGCCTTCTGGTTTGCCGTCTGACTATCTTCTGGTGGTTAGTAGCATGCTGTGCTTTCCTATGCCTTTCAGGTGGCCACTGTTTGCAGAGCGTACAGATATGCAAGATAATGCCCCCAGCTAGCTGATACAAACCGGGGAAACACTCAAACACCTCTATAGAACCCAATTCATGACTTACGACCACCACGCCGCACGCCTGGGCCCTGGTTTAGTCGCCAGGATTTTGCTCCCAGCACCAGCAGCCGCACTTTCTCCACTAAACCCACCGCCTGCCTGGTGGTGCCCGCCTACAACCCCAGCAGGCGCTTTTTTCTCCACTAATTTTGACCCGGAGATTTTCGCAAGCCGCAACGTAGTTTTTTTTTTGTGCTACAACTTGTTGTTTAGCAGCTAAAGGACGCAACAGAGGACACAGATGGCTTCTATTCGGGACATGCTGAGCGAGGAGCCTGCGCGGAAGAGCGAGGACGGTGCGGGTAAGAAGGCGCAGAAGCAGGAGGCGTACCGCCAGGCCGACCGCAGCGTAGACAGCACCCACACAGAGGCAGTACAGTCCACGAACATGGCAGAAGAGGACAAGCAGCAGCGGAAGCGGACCAAGGTGTCGCGGGCGTGCGACGTGTGCCGCAAGAAGAAGACGCGGTGCGACGCAGTGTACTCGGCAGCCGAGAGCAAGGTGACCAAGCCGTGTTCTGGGTGTGTGAAGGCTGGCGAGACGTGCTCTTTCCAGCGGGTCCCGCTCAAGAGAGGCCCCACCAAGGGCTACACGCACGAGAGCGGCACTGGGGCAGGTGCCAGCGGCACCGCTCAGTCCAGGTCGCGGTCCAACAGCTCGAACCAGCTGCCGCCGCCAGTGATCACCCTGCCGCCAATCAACCTAACGGGCCTGAACAGCCTCAGCAACTTGCCTGTGATGTACCAGGCGCAGCAGGCGCACTCCAGAAGGCCGTCGAACGCCCGCTCGGTAAGGACGAACAACTCGTCCACAACCTCGCTGAACTCGTTCAACCCAGCTACCCCGGATTTGGCCAACGACGTGTCTCGGAGCAGCAGCACGACGCCCAACGAGCCGCCCAAGGCGCTGCCGGGCGCTGCCGAGGCCAGCGGGGAGCAGCCCCAACCTCAGGCCCAGGCCCAGGCGGCCCAGGCCCAGGCCCCAGCCCAGAGCCAGGTGCCCTCAGGGCTCTTCTGGAAGGTGCCGTACTCCGGACCCTTCGACAGACGCAGCTCAATCGACTCGGTCTCGTCGTCAATAACAAGCTACAGTGCCGGCAACAACAGCCTGACTCCCCCACAGAACCCCAGCTTCAGCCTCCCGGCGCAGCCCAGAAGCTACGAGTCGTCCATCATCAGCGACTCGGACGACGAGTACAGAAACCTGTCGCCGCGGGCATCGGTCAACAGCAGCAGCAACATCAACAACAACGCTGGCAGCCCGGCAATGTCTGTCTCGTCGCTGTCCAGCCTGAACCAGAACATCCAGCGTGGGCTGAGCCTGAACCCGCAGCAGCAGCAGCAGCAGCCCGTCCACCACCAGCCCATCTCCACCGGCTTGTCTCTCAACCAGCTCATTGACTACTTCTACAACTACGTGCAGCCCAACTTCCCACTGCTCCCGCTCAACAAACAGTCGCTGAGCAACCTGCTGAACATCACTCCGCCCGCCCCACAGGCCGTGGACGTCCACGAGCTCAACCAGCTCATCCTCAACTACTTCCAGATCTCCCTCGACTTGGTGATACTGACAACCTCCAAAAGCTACGTTTTTAGCTCGGAAGAATACCTCCTCAGAATATACGAGGACCTGTTCAGGATATCGAAGAAGGTCTCAATGAACCTCAGCAAGTACTCGCAGAACATTATAATCATCGAGCTGACCTCGCTCATGATTCTAACCTACTTGGTTGTGCTGCTAGGAGTCAACAATGAGATCATCATAAGCTCAACAATCTCCATCTTCAATGACCTGAAAGTGTTCAAGCTGTTCTGGGACGCGGAGCATCGCCTTATCTCGGTGGACAACTACGACGACTACAGCTTCATATCAAAGAGACTCTTTGTCCAGTTGGACATCTTAGACTCGGTGCACTCCTTGTCGTTTGGCCTGCCCAAGATGTTCAACATCGAGCTCAGCATTGACATTGTGGATTCGCTATTTCCGTCCTTCCCGTCATTCCAGGCACTCCAGTCGTACCAGTCGTTCAACGAGATTTCAATCAAGAACAATCTGAAGTTTGGCTTAGTTTTGTCGAAATTTGCCAATCTACGCAACTTTCTTTCGCCAAACTCCAAGAACTACTTGGGTTTGATCACGCAGTTGCGGGCCCATGAGAACAGCTTGATTGTGCTTAAGCACAACGAGAGTAACAACAGCCATAATGATATGATCATACACAACTTCTTGCAGTTGTTATACTTGAAGAACGATCTATACGAGTTTCTGAACCAGGTGTCACACCAGCCAGCAGATCAACAGGAGGATGTTGATGAAAACCAGCAGAACTTACTAAAAATAATCAAGAACCACCTGGTGGTTCAGGAGGTTTTCATCTCCAACATTTCAAATAAGTCAAACTTGAGTGATGACGCTGGCGACAACACGCATTTGATTTCGCCATTTCTACCAATCATGTTTAGGCAATTTATCAAGTCGCTGAATGTGATCAAAGTACTGATAAACTCACTGCAGTTCAACAACATGTTAGGGTTTCAGCTATCCAAATTATTGAACGAGTTTATTAAGATAAACAACAAACTAGCGATTATAAAACCATTCAAATTTAAAAAGAGCTTGAATAACCACCTGAACTTCCAGTTCAGTTCAAAGTATCTAACTTTTTTTGAGAACAACTTTGAGAGTGAGAGCGATGGTAGCAGTGGCAATAACAGTGGCAACATCACGAAAGCGGTGGTAACTAGAAACTGGCTGTTGTTGATGAGTGATATCAAGTTGTTTTTGGACATGGACGACTACGAAGGTTGGTACTAAGCTGATGAAGGGTCATGCACGAAGGACACCTACGAAGGTTGGTACTGAGCTGATGAGGAGCCATGCACGGGCTCGGTATCATATGATCATCGACTTGGGCTTTGTGTAGGTGGTGCAAGCAGTCTCTTCCTTGATGGTGTCCTGCTTAGATATTGTGCTGTCCTCTTCTTCCTCGGTCTCGTCGTCCATAGCCACATCATCCTCGTCATCCTCGTCATCCTCATCATCATCCTCATCATCATCCTCGTCATCGTCGTCCTCATCCTCGTCCTCATCGTCATCCTCGTTCTGTCCCTCATCAGCCTCAGCACCGGCCTTCTCCATCTCCTTCTGCTTCTTGATGACCTTGAGCTTCTTCACCACAATCTCCACAATATCACTCCATTCCCTCATGCCTCCCATTCCAATATCACCGCATACCAGCACCTTCTCCACGGGTTTCAGCACCTCGATCCACGGGCAGTCCTCCTGCAGCAGAGTCAGGTGCTTCTTGGTTATTGGATGGGTGTACATGAACGTGTTCATGGCTGGTGCCAGCAGCATAGGCGTGGCCGGGTTCCAGCTTCTGATAATCGACGTTAGCAAGTTGTCACAGATCCCATTGGATATTTTGGCCAAGGTATTGGCACTCAGTGGAGCAATCAAGAAGATGTCTGCCCATTTTCTCAATTCTGCGTGCAAAATGGCATCGCCAGGCTTCTTGGTGCCAAACCACTCATCGTCGTCTCTCCAGATCTTCACCTCTGTGGAGATCTTGAGTCCCTTGAGGAAGTGCTGTGCTGACTTGGTGACAACCAGCTGGATTGAAACCTTGGACTGCCCAAACAACTTGTATAGCTTATCGATGATCAGTGGGACTTTGATAGTAGCCACGGAGCCCGTTGCGCCAATCAGAATGTGCACTTTCTGGTCGTCCTGCTTGGTGAAGAACTCGGAGAAGGGGATGGTGGTGGTTGGCGAACCAATGATGGCTTTGCTCTTGGTCCTTTTCGGTATGTTTATCTGGGAGGCGGAGCTGTCTGACTGGAACTGGTGCTGGAACGGCTGCGGCGAGCGACTTCTCAGCTGTGGTGGTGTCTGGCCTGAGGTTCCAGCACTGCTAGCGCTGTTTGGGGCTGCAAACTGCAGCAACTCGTGGCTCGCGACCGCACCCGCCACATTACTCGCCACATTACCCGCCACACCTGGGAGTGGCGCAGCACTCGCGGTGTTGGAGTTCTGTCTGGAGGAGCTGTTGGACGGGATAGTGGACACGCTGGTGTTTCTGGAGCACACCGAGCTGATGGGCGTGGACAGGCTGGATCTGGCGGCAGACTTGTCGTTCAACGGCGGCGGGAACTGCACGTTGGTGATGTTTGCTACCGGAGTGATGAAGCCATTTTCCAGATGAGATTTTGGCGAGGCGCTTCTGTTGCCGCTGGCAGCCAGTCCGCTGCCCGCCATTGGGCTTGGGACCACGGGGGACGGTGCAGAGGACGTGCTGGAGGCCACAACGTGCTGCTGGAGCTGGTGCTGCAGGTTGTTCAGTTGCACATTGGACGGTCTTGCGCTGATGGAGCCGCGGTGCGAGCGTTCTGTGTGGTCCGGGACCGTGAACGACACAGTGGTGAACTTGTTGACGGAGCTGGACGAGTTGATGGGGGTCATAAGGGACGCTGAGGGCGTTGTGGTGGTGGTTAGAGGCGACTGCAGCTCGTTTATAGCATTGGAAGAGGTGTTTATGGCACTTGGAGCAGACGAGTTGAACCCGGACAGCATGGAGGCGACCGGGTGCTCGAGCTGGGTGTTCAGTTTGAGTCCCTTGGGCTTCTGGTGAGGTGCATTGGCGGTGTTGTTGCTGTTATTGACAACTTCAAACTCGGAACAAGACAAATTCTGCTTTAAGGGAGAAGACTGCTGAGCTGGTTTGTTCAGAATAGAAGGCTTTACCGGCTGCTGTTGCTGCTGTTCGCTACCCATAGCTTGTGTGTATGGAAATTAACAGTTGTTGTTCACTGTTTATTAATTTCTCAGTATGATTAATTTTCCCTCACAAAGTGACAGAAATAGCAGCGAAAAAACAAAAAAACAAGTTGCTGCGTGTAATCCAAGTTCTGCTTGATGCTCTGCTTGAGTAAAAAGTTGGAAATTTGCTGTAATTTGCTTTGAAAAACCAGTTTTGGTACGTCGTTGTTGATTTCAAATTCTCCTAATTTTTTTTAAGAAAAAAAAGCGTTGTTTCCCAATGCGGAAGTTCTGGCAAAGAGAGTGCTGCAATTGCCTGATTTGGAATTACTGTCCCCAATCGGGAAGTCCCGGCGCAATCGCTCGCAATTCCACAAAAAAAATAATCACAGTAATTTGTCATTTGCCATTCATTCCACCAACCGTTTGCAACATGTTCAGATTAGGAGCAGCAGCCAGAGGTGCGTTCAGATTAGCACCATGCCAGCATGTTGTGAGACCACAGGGACTGAGTTTCATGAGATTACTGTCTACTGAGACCAAAGAAGCCATTGAGAAGGCCATTAGCTCAGCACCAGTCGTGCTGTTCATGAAGGGGACCCCAGAATTCCCACAGTGTGGGTTCTCCAGAGCCACCATCAACCTGCTGGGGCAGGTGGGCGTGGACCCAGAGAAGTTTGCCGCATACAATGTGCTGGAAGATGCGGAGCTGCGTAACGGTATAAAAGAGTTCAGCGAGTGGCCAACCATCCCACAGCTGTACGTGAACAAGGAGTTCATTGGCGGGTGCGACATTGTGACCTCCATGGCCCAGAACGGCGAGCTGGTGGAGCTGCTCGAAAAGAACAACTCCCTCATCCCATATGAGGACGATGAGACAAAATAACTCTGTAAATACTGCTATAAAAGGTCTATAAACCGCACAGTCATGCACTGCACTTGTAGATGTATTCTCAAGCCTTTAGATTCGCTGTTGTGCGCTCTCATAAACAACGAACTCCGTAAAGAGAAGTTACTGTGAATCTAAATTAAAAGAAATCAAAAGTGGATTGTTATTATCCGATCAACGAGATAACAACGCTTAAAATCTCTAAAAAGCATAAATAGATTATTAGCACCGAACTGGTCCATAATGACTAATTCAGGTGTTGTTGTTAAACAACGTTTGGCTGAATGTTGATGAATGATTTTAGCTTCTGTTGACTTCCTAATCGGGCAGTAAAAGTGTACTACCCACTGTTGTCTCTACTGTTGTCGTTGACTTCCTAATCGGGCAGTAAAAGTGTACTACCCACTGTTGTCTCCATTGTTGCTGTCGACTTCCTGATTAGGAAGTCAAAGTGCGTCACCTCACATCGCAGAAAAGTGACTCCACCAATGAAAATCACAAGATTGCAAATCATTTCATGCTGTTTCATGCGCTGGATAGCCCACACCTTCCCCATACTAAAATTCCCCAGATAACCTGATTTTTTTTTCTTTTTTTTTCGGTTATCATGTTTCACTCGACTGTTTATGTAAGGGTGGTGAGATTTATCATGTTACTATTGCGTCGAAATGTAGTATGATTTTCAGGTATAAAAAAGCGCTCAAACCCCACTGAGCAGTGCGTCTTGTCTCAAACCCCATAGTACAACACACTCAAACGAAAACAAAGCACAATCTACAAAAATGGTCTCTGCAACACTAGTAAGAACATTCCAAAGATCTTTATTAGCACAGTCTGCTAAAGCTGTTGGCCACTCCCCAGCTGGTACTGGTGGTGGCAACCTGCGTCAGTTCTTCAGATACTATCTGGTAATTGGAACAGTTTTTGGTGGTTGCTCCCTTGCTTACTATAATGCTTTCACGGCCAATAACAAAATGCAACATATCTTTAAAGACGAAAGAACTAAGCTAGGCGAAAACGCAAAACATTCTTTATAGATTTGATTTAAATTCACTGGATTCTGTTACGACAATTCTGTAGCAAAAACTCTCTCTTGGTGGTGGTTTGACAACTGGTGCTTATAATTTTGGTAGTTCGGCTATCCAGTTCTTCAACTGGGCTTTGGTTGGCTCATTTTTGATCACTTCGTCAACAGACGTGTCCAAATCCCCAATGAATGCACTGTACTCATCAGAGTATTTTCTCAGGATCGATCTCAAGAAGCTCAAAATTGTGAAATATTTCCATTTCTTTTCATTGGTCTCGCTGAACTCAACGTTCAATTCGGGCATTTCAATGGTTTCTTCTCCTATCTCCTTGGTGACACTTTCAAGCAATGCTAACTGTTCATTGAAAAGATATTTGAACTCGGTAGTGGAGTCCTTGGTTGTTAAACCGTTCAAAATTCTGAAAATCGATTCAGTTCCACTAACATTGATCAATCCAAAGTTCGTCTCCTTTATCAAGTACTTAAGTATAGATAGTGGGGCAATAAGCTCTAGGTTCTTCGCAATATCGATAACTAAAAACCCATTTTCTGGTTCAGAATTCCAATATTTCAGTATCGATTCAATAACCCAAATTTCCTTCATCTCTGAATCAACAAGCTCCTTCAATGTTTGCAAAGAGTTATTGAGGTACTTATTGGCATGACTGATGGATCTGTTACCGACAAATGCAAATGTTTGGAAAACAATTGAAATCAGCAATTTTTCAGGGTTTGGATACACTTTAAGCTCATCGCTAATATTCTCAATGATTGGCTTCACTTGATCCAAATTGGCGTTCTCGTGGATTATCTTAATCAATTTCTCAATTTCAGATTTAAAAGTGATGCCCTCTTGTAGATAGAATAATCTCTGCGTGTTTTCATTATCATCGTTATTCTTTTCATTCTCAAGGTTGATAGAATCCAATCTCTCCTTTCCAAATAGTTCAGTGTAATACTCATCCATCTGTTCTTTACTGAACAAACTCAAATCCAGATACTGATGGAATTCTTCTGTAAGAGTTTCTTTAATTCTCAATTTATTAATCAATCTCAGTTCCTTGGAAATAAAGTTCTTAATGAATGAGATCTTTGGGTGATACAAACTTTGATGGTTTAGTTGTGAGTCGTGCTCCCATTCGATCCATTTCCACTTGAATCCAAAATTACTCAACTGAATTGATAGCCAGTCTAAAAATCTGATTCTTAGTTCAAAATCTAGATTGTTCAAATTATTGTAGAAAAATCTTATACCTCTACCAATAATTGGAGCGACTGCGCTTGGTGCTCTTTCACAAGCTGAAACCAACGTTGTATGGAAATATGCAAACGGTTGCGTCACGGTTGGTAACTTGAACATCAAGCTCAAAACACTTTCAATTGCTATATCCTCGCATTTCCATGTGGATTTCGGCAATTCAGACCCTGAATTAGCTTCATGGATTTTTTGGATTTGGTCCATTGATGAACCTTCTGGTGCAAATAGTCCATAATTGAAGAACAATGAAAATGTCAAAATTTGTCTTGAAACCTCTAGTCTGTTAAATTCTAACGCCTCAATAACATCAACCAAGATATCTTTCATGATTA
Source organism: [Candida] sp. (assembly GCA_030570575.1). Classification (NCBI taxonomy): domain Eukaryota; kingdom Fungi; phylum Ascomycota; class Saccharomycetes; order Saccharomycetales; species [Candida] sp. Next base: position 40,091 of record JAJLVZ010000015.1, on the reverse strand, counting down.
AAGATAAGTATGAATCTTCTTTTGGTATTGTTTCTAATCCATTGGTTAAATTCTTGTGGAAAATACTAAATGTGAATCTTGGTGTTCTCCATAACCCATCAACTGATCCTAAACCTGTGTCAAGACCTTTAATCTCATCAAAGCTCGATAGCTCTGGGATTTCAAACTTGTTGATTTTGATTCTTTTGAGTTCATCTCTTTGTAAACTCTGAGAAATTTCGTCAAAAGTTGGGAAAATTGCTGGAATACTTGAAAAGTCCTCACCAATGAACTCTCTGACTGAAGGTAAAATCATTGGAATTAACTCCTTCGAGTCTGTATCATTAAAAAATGGTTTAGTTAGTGTGATATTTTGTTCAACAATCTTGAATTTTTCTGCTTTCAATAATATGTCATTAACCCCTGCTCTTAATGTTGGGCTGGAGTTGTTAAAGACCGCTGCATATGGCAAGGACACTAAAGTGTTGTAATACACAGCTTCACTCAATGGGTTTCTTTCACTGTCATTAGCGTTATTTAAACTAATTGCAAGGTCTAGCATTTCATTCAGCATTTCAATTATGCTCTCCTCGTTAACAATGAAGCTCAAAGTTGACAAGAATCTCACAATCAACTTGATTGTATTGAATGGCCCTAAGTCTGAAGATTTTGCCTTGTATTCCTTGTCAATACTGAGTTTGAACAGTTCATTAATTTTTGAAACGAGATGGTTGACAATACTCTCTCCAAAGCTTGGTAATTCACTGCTGACAAACTGCACAAATATAGAAATATGTAAAATCTTGTGTGGTTGTTCAGTAATAATCCCATAAACTGTCTTCAGTAATGCTTCTCTAATTTCTTCATCAATATCAAAATTCTTTGTAATTGGTGGGGCAAAGTAGTTCAAGTCCTCAATGAAATTCTTTGGTGTTTCTCCCAGGGTTCTGATGTCATTGTGAAGCTTCTTTGCTAGCTCAATATTTGGTTCTAATCTTGGCTGAAAGTGCTGGCGCTTTCTAAAACCGCCTCTGAACCCTTGGTGGTGCTGGTTATACGGTCTCTGGTAAAACCCGTCGCCATTATCTTGGTCATCTTCAAATCTTCTCTTTCTGTTAAAGTCACCGCTCATCTTTAAACGTCAATTGAAGGGCCAGTCTCTCTTTAAACACGGAAACAGATAATTTGTTTACTTACTTGACAATTGCATTTTAGAAAAATTTGAGTTCTTGTATTATGTAATCTTGTTACCCTACGTTCTAAGTTTACTGTGGAATGTTTATTTAGATTAATTTTATTGCTTAGATCTGATGCTTAGGATGTTGAGTGAGGGAATTCTCTTTGTAGGTGTAGGTCCGTTTGATGATTCTTCCGTTGCCTCATTAAGAGCATATTTGGAATGGGTTGATTTGAAAGAGCGTAAAGTATTTGAGGGTGACTTGGTAGTGGTGTTATTCCCGCTGTTGACACTATCAGTACTGTTCGCATTGCTGCTTGTGCTACTGTTGCTGTTTATCTGGCTGTCTCTATTAGTCCTGTTGTTAATTTCTGAAAGTTTCTTTTCCAACTCGATCTTTTGCAAGTTCAGCAGTTTGCATTTGTCTGTCAGCATGTTGATCTTTTTGTTTTCAATCTTTGTTAGCTCCAGTTCATTCATCAAGTTTGGTATGATTTCATTCTCAAGATTGTAAATTTTCTTTGACAATTGTTTGAGTTCATTTTTGTTAATCTTTGAATTCAAGTTCTGAATCTCCAACGACTGTTTGGAGATCATTTCATCTTTGATTAGCAGTTGATTTCTTAAGCTTGTTAACTCATAATCCAGTTCTAGTGCAGATGGTTTCACATTATTTTCCAATAGTAAACAATGTTCTTCAGCAATGAATCTTTTCTGTCTTTGTTCATTTAGTTCTTCAACCAACTTTGAGATTTCGATTTTTTGGTTGAGAATATGTTTTGAGTAGTCATTTTCACTTGGTTCAAGCGTTTTTCTGTCATGCAACAAGTTTTCTAGATATATTTCCCTTTTAATTGAATGACTTAATTCACTAGAAACAATTTCTAGCTCTTGTAATAAAGAAGTTGATTCTTCCATTATTCCTAGCTGTTCAATTGACAAGTTGAGTTTTTTCAGGTTTGGTGACTTGTTTACTGTATTTTCCAACTTTTCAATAACGGCAGGGGTTTGCAATTTCTCAACTGGTTTATCTGTACTGTTGGAGTTGTTAGGGTTATTGCAGTTATTTGTGGCCTCCTGACTAAAGTCTCTTGAGCTATTTGTTACCTCCTGACTAAAGTCTCTTGACTGTCTTTTAATTTCAACAGGTTTTGTTACAATCTCGAAATCATCGTTTTCTCTGTTAGACTTCTTCTTTGACCAGTTTTTCAAAAATTTTGATGAAGATTTAAAAATCTTTGAATCATTGTTCATTGAATCCATATCATCATCACTTTCTTTATCAGCTGCTGAGTTCGCTTTTATTGTGCTTCTTGAGCTTTGCAACCCTCTTTGTCCATTCTGGCTTTCAAAATCTTGCTGTTTGTTTAATTTAGGAGTGTCGTCATTCAAACTTGATTCTTCAACAATTGTAGAGTTAGTTTCTAGTTCATTGTTTGGATTAACAACACTAAATTGTGATGCAGTTACAAAAACATCATTAGTTGATTGAGATGAATTGGCGTTTTGCAGCTGATATAGTTTATTTTTATGGTTAACTTGTGAATCACTGATGGTTGAAAAATCACTCATTGATGAAATAGATTTGATTCGCAATGGGGATATTGTTTTGAATGGGGAGTTCTTAAATGGGGAGTCTGCTCTTAGTGATGATTTATCTGATTCCTTGTTTGGTGTTGTTTGGGTCAGATTACTTGACTGAGCAGGTGTATTGGCCAATTCATTATCACCATTTGAATTATTTGAGTGAGGTGGTGTGGGCTCCTGTTGTGGTTGAGGTGGTGGTGGAGGCTGTTGTGGATGCGACTGTTGATATTGTTGATTGTATTGAGATTGATGTTTATGTTGTTCATAAGGCTCATACTGCTGCTGTTGTTGCTCATATTGGTACTGCTGCTGATGTGCATCAAACTGAGATTCACGACGTTCCTGCTGCTCAAGCTGGGATGCCCGATGCTCTTGGTACTGTCTTTGTTGTTGCTGAGGTTGCTGAATTCGCTGGGGCTGCTGAATTTGCTGAGTTTCTTGAAACTTCTGGTGGTCATGTTGAGCTTCATCATTCAAGATCTGCGGTAGATTTTGTTGTGATTTTGTCTTCTTGAAGGAACCTGTGGCTTGAAGCTGTTCGATCGACTTCTTTGGGGCTAAAGATCTACTTTCCGACTCAACTTGGTATTTTCTAACAGGTTCATTTCTAGAGTGTAATAAGCGCAGTTGGTCTGCAGACAATCTTTTTGGCTCATTGGAGCTGCTAGATTGTAAGTTTTCTTGAGATTTCTTGGAATTCAGTTGCTGCTGTTCATATTTGAGTCTCAGGTGCTCTTGTGATTTCCTCTTTAGGGCCTCACCTGCTAGTTTCAAGCGTTGCTTCTCTAATTTGTAGTCTTCATATTCTTTTTGCAGAGTTTCCTGTGACTTTCTCTCTCTTATTACTGGTTTTGGCTCCTGAGGCTGCTGCTCCTCATCAATATGAGACACGTGAGACAAGTTCTCGTGAGATCTGGATAGCTCCTCTCGGGATTTTTGAGGGTTCTGGTTAACCGGGTGCTGATTTGGAGGCGGTACCTGCTGGATCTGAGGTGAGCCGTAGCTGCGAGGGACATTTCTCTGGATTGGCGGCTGCTGAGGGCGCTGCTGGTACTGAGCTGGGGGTCTGTTGTAGTATGGATTTTGCATAGCGTTCAGAGACATTGCTCTGGGGTTCTGCTGGTATTGCTGTGGGGGTGGCTGGTGGTACTGGTGCGGGTACTGCTGGTAAGAAAAAGGCAGTGGGGGAGATGGTTGCGGTTGGAGTTGTGGAGGGAGCTGCTGAGGTGGTGGAGCCAACGAATTGTAGCTAGAGGCGGCAGTAAAACTCTGATTTCTCTGGCTGTCCAGGTACGGGTTGCCCCCATAGCCGCCGGTCTGCAGGGACATGGCCCTCTGCTGGCTGATATTCATCATTTGCCTCTTCTTCTGGGTGTTTTGGAGCTTCCTGTACTCGGTAGTTGACAGATTCTGGCCATTGTTTGCGCCAATTGTAGGAATGACTGGGGCCGTGTTGTGGTCGGCAAACCCGCCATAGCGACCGCGGTCCTTGAGGTTGGACAGCTGCTTGAAGCTCATCTGGGTGGCGGACAGCTCGCCGGTCATTTCGATATCTTTGTCGTCATCATCGTCGTCGTCGTCGCCACCACCGCCTTTGCCGCCAAACATAACGTCCGAGTACTTTGCACCCGTGGACTTTCTGTTCTTCTTGTTGAACTTGCTCATGAAGCTGCCGATGGAGGCCTGTGTGAAGGACTGAGCTCTGGACTGCGGCTGCTGGTAGTGCTGTTGCTGGTACTGGGGCATCTGGCTGGACGGGAACTGGGGCCCGTTCCTGGCCCTGTCGACATGGCTCATCGGAGTCTCTTTGGTGATGTCTATGCTGCCAATGTCGCTGCTGAGCAGCTGGTTTCTTAACTGGTAGCTCATTGGTGCTAGCGAGAAATCAGCCTTTGTTGTTTATATACAAAGAAGGAAAAAAAAATGAGTGGATCAAAATTTAAGGTGCAAAGCAGCATATTACGAAGTTCTGCTTAGCCACGGTCCAAAATTGGCCCTAACTTGGTCTATTAAGGTGTAGTGCTTGCTTTAAAGGGTGCCTGGGCACGAAATATCATGAAACTCTTACTTACAACACTCTGCTGTGCGTTTCCAGTAAACTGAGGTACAAATATTGGGCCAGCTTGGGATTGGCCAGACTAGGGCACCACCTTGCCCACGATGTTGTACCTGGACGTTAGTATATCTCTTCCAGGTGTGTGTGAGTTGTGCGTGCAGTCTACTCACCTGGCTGTGAAGAATGCGAGCCAGTCGTCCAGCACCTTGAGCTGCTTGGGACTGAGATCCGAGATGTCGTCGTTGAGGTCCTCTGGCTTGAGCGAGCTCTTGCCCAGGGCCCTGGAGCAGTCCTTGCCCACCAGAACTGAGTACCCTGCCCCAGGCCCGTACGCCTTGACGTTGCTGGTGACGTCGAACACCACGCCCTGCACCGCCAGAAACCTCTCTTTCCTCGTGACTCCTGCCGCTGTTAGCGCTGCCGATGTTGTGCTGCTGCTACTCACCGTCGTACTCCGCCAGCTCCTGCTTGGTATAGGTTCTGTCCAGTTCGTTCATTTATGGGAGAATTAGCGGGAGATTACCAGCTCGGGTGGGAAAATCTCTGCAACAGCTAGGCGGGTGCTAAGCGGGAGCTAGGCGGGTGCTCAGCAAAAGCTAGGCGGGTGCTCAGCGAAAGCTAGGCAGGTGCTAGGGAAGCTAGGGAGCTAGGGAGCTAGGGAGCGTAGAGAGAATCTTATTCTGGCGTTCTTGCCCACCAGGCCACCAGCAGTGTCAGGCTCAGCAACTGGCAAGGGGCCACCAGCTTAGGCGCCACCCCAACCAGCAGACCCGCTAGCGAAAAAGTTAGGCGGAAATCGTAGGCGGAAAAAAATTTCTGGAAGGAAACACACGGCAGAAAGAAAGGAAATGTTCGTTACCGAGCTGTGGAAGTCCGTTTTCGAGCCTGGCACCACGCCTGCGCTGGTCCTGGCAACGCATGTATCGTTCTGCCTGCTGGTGGTGTCGCTGGTGGTGTTTGCGTGGCTCTCAAAGTCGATCCATCTCGTCAACTTGTTAGTGCTGGCGGTGGTGCTGTGGGCGCTCGTCACCTGGTTTATTCGCGAGCTGGACGCTCTCAAGCAGAAGGAAAAGCTCGAGGCTGCTGCCCCTGGCAAGCAGGCTGCCGTAACCACCGCTTCCGGGTCCCACAAGGAGCACTCGCAGCCTGTAAAGAGAAAATCAAGAAAGATTTAGTACAGTAATGTTTATATTATAACCATCAGCTATGTAGTGTGCTAGAAATCGCCGCCGCCAAAGTCGCCCCCATTATCGAATCCGTTGTCGAACCCATTGTCGTATCCGTTGTCATACCCATTTTCGTACCCTTGCTCGTACCCCATGCCTGGGTCCATGTAGCCTGGGTCCATCACGTAGTGAGGTGTGAGGAGCGACCCCAGTGCCAGCCCGCCCAGCACTCCTGCTCCTGCTCCCATTGCGGCACCTCCCCATCTGCTTCTGCCACTGTTGTGCTGCTGCTGTGGCTGCTGGTAGTACACCGGCTGCTGGGGTGGGTACTGCTGTGGGTACGCTGGGTACTGCTGAGGGTACGCTGGCTGGGCCGGGTACTGCTGTGGGTATGGGTACTGCTGCTGCTGGTACACCGGTCTGCTCTGCTGCTGGGCCTGTGGCTGCGCTTGCTGTGCTGCCGCTTCCTGCTTAGGTGTGTACGATGGCGGCTTCTCTTCTGGAGGAAACGTTGTTCCCTCTGGTGCCTCCCACTGCGACTTGCCTGTCTTCAAATCCACATAAAACCACGTCTGGTACTCTTCGTCAAACTGTGCTTTCCATCCATTAGGCACAATTGGTGCGCTTTTCCCCATCGTCCTCTTATCAATTCTGCTGAGTAAAATCAATATCTGGAAAATGGCTTCACCTCTCAAATTTATTACTCTGATGTGCTAATCATCAATTTCCTATTTGGGCTGGCGAGTTTCTTGAGTTTTCCATGGTTCTTATCGGCTCGCTGCTGTGTGTTGCTGCTCTGTGACATAACACAGCCCCGGTACCACTGCCTGCCCTCGGTGTTTGCTGGGGAGTGCTCCCGCTCCCTGGTTTGCCTTTCTGGTTCAGGCACTAACTGCATCATCAGGAGCTGTGACCGAGTGGCCTTTCTGGAAGCACTCTTATTATCAGGGGCTGTGACTTTGCGTGGACACGCGAGCTGCGCCTAATGTATGCCTCTAAAACCTCGCAGCTGTGCTGGGCATCTCTGCTGACTCCTGCATGTGCCTGTATCAAGAATAGTAACATGTCCAGCTGCGGCAACTGCCACCCTCGTCATCTGTGGTAATGCCACCCTTTGTCAGTAATCACTGACCCATCACCATCGCTTGTACTTATCTTCGGTACTAGTGACATTCATCTGTGGTGCCCAGGAATCTGGCTTTTTTGACTGATCTGTGCACTGCCCGGCTGTGTAGGACTGTGTCTTTATACTGCTGTGCTGTGAGGATGAGCTACAGCTTTTAGTGAGCAAGTTCTCTTGTTGTTTCAAAATTATGAAATTAAACGTATAAATATTTCTGGAGTAGTTCATGCAATGGTGCCCAAAAATGTTTGATCTTACAACGTTTGAAGCCATTTACCTTCACGACTAACCGTTTACAGTAGAAAGTTGGATCCAATGTCCACATACAGGAGTTTCTCGTTATTTTTGTTTATTACTGGCTTTTCTTGGCCTATTGACCGTTTATTTGTATTTGACATCTTTTTGACATAAAACGGTAATCCAACAGGATCGGAAGATGTCCCAAAATCTTGTCACCCCGGATTGCTAATGATAAGTTGAGCTAGCTTTAGCGCACGTTCAGCCGTACAACGGCCGAAACTACTCAATTAATTGAAATGTGTTTATTAAGCATGAACATTTGTATCATTATAAAAGGATATCACCTTTCTAAGTTTGCTACAATGGCTAGTAAATAGAATGAGTTTAGCTATCTTTGGCTCATCCACAGGATGTGGATTTTTTGTACTGAAGAAAGCACTGGAAAATAATGTACCAACTGTCGCCCTACTACGTTCACCAAAGAAATTGACAGATAAGCTGTCTGAAACAGAAATATCAAAAGTAAAGATTGTTAAGGGTAATGCACATGACCTGGTTTGCGTTAAACAGTCAATAGTTGATCCCAATGATTCAACCAAATTTGTTTCAACAGTTGTCTCTGCAATTGGTGGGTTGTTAAATATTAAGAACTGCACAATTGATGATCCACATGTGTGTGAAAATGGCATCAAGACTCTAATTAAAGCAATCAATGAGTTGAAATCAGAGGGTATCAAAGGCGAACCAAAAATAATTGTGCTCAGTGGCACTGGAATCTCCAAATTTCAGAGAGATCTTCCAATATTGATGATTCCATTATATAAAGTGCTTCTGAAACAACCTCATGAAGATAAAAAAGTGCTGGAAAATGAAACTATTGCTAGTGGACTGAAATTCACCATTGTGAGACCAAGTTTATTGACTGATGGCGAAAAGTCACATCCAATTAGAATTGGCATTGAAGATCCAGTCAAAGGAGTTGAAAAGAAAGAAATTGGTTATACAATTTCTAGAAAGGATGTTGGTAATTTTATTTACGATAATCTAACAAATTATGATAATAAAATTGTTTCAATTACTTACTAGCTCTATATACTACAACTATTATTAAAGAATAATGATTTTTATAAATTAGATTTACAAAATATTAGTCAGTTTAGTCGAATAAACCGAATCCCATTTCATCATCAGATTCTTCTTCATCTTCAGCTGGGGCAGCTTCTTCAGCAGCAGCAGCAGATGAACCGGAGGCAGCAGCAGCAGCTGGAGCAGCTGAAGCGTATTTGTCTGGGTTTTCAATTCTGTCAATTAAGTCTTCGATTTCTGGGTAGACAAATTTGGAAGCAATTGCAACAGCTAATAAGTCTTTGTATGCGTTAACAACAGAGTGACCAACAGCTGGTAAGGTTGGGTAGCCAACAGCCAATGAGATTGAAGCAATGGTGTTGATGGCTGAGACAAAGTGACCAACTAATTCATCATCTGAGATATCTAAGATAGATGATGGGAAAACTTGACCATTGTCGTAAACTTGAACAACACTTAAACCGTAGGTAAATGGAGAAATGTTCAACAAGTTTAATAAGGAAGCTTCAGAAGGACCAACTTTGGTACCAGCTTCAACAACTTTAACATCGTTGGTAATTTCAATAGTACCTCTGGCAATTTTGGTTGGGACACCTAAAGCTTGGAAGAAAGAGGTTTTACCTGGTTCTAAACCGGTGTTGATGGCTGGAACCCAGACATCATCTGGAGCAATAGCACCGGCTCTAGCTGGAGCTGCAACTCTGTTGGAGGTGATGACATCTCTGATGTCTTTCAAGTCATCGTTGGTGAAGATGAAACCAACGTTACCTTTGATGAATGGTAACAATTTTTCGTAGTCTGGTAAGTCAGATAAGAATCCTCTTAAAGCTCTTCTGACCATGGTGTTTTTACCCATTAAGACAACACCTCTTCCTCTTAAGGATTTACGAACTTCATGCATTTGTTGAGATGAGACATTGTCAACACCAACAACGAAGATACTTTTGTATTCTTCTAATAGCTCTCTTAATTTGGCAAAGTATTCAACTTTTTTCTCTCTGATTCCTCCCATTTCGACTTATCTATTTCTGTGAACGGATGTTTAAAGGTTGTTGATTTCCAAGTGAAAGAGTTGGTTTTCTGAAATTTTTCACATATTTTCACAACCACGCTGGAGCGAAAAAAATGTTTGGTGGTGTCTGGATGCGGCTAGAAAAAATTGGTGTGACTGCGCCAGTTCCCGATTTAGCCAAATTACATAAGCGGATGCGTTTCGCAGTGAGCGGTGAGGCAACAGACGGTCTAACACCACCAGGGCAGCACCGTGATGGCGCTGGCTGGGTTCTGTGGTGTATTGCGAGTCCAACGACACCCATGACGGCGAAATATGTTTTTTGCCCTTCAGAAACGCGGTCTAAAAATATGATCCGTTAACACGCGATTATTATGTTGTGAGAGAAAAGTCCCCGCTAGCCAGTGCATAGCGCGTGCCATAGCCAAGTGGTAGTGGAACAGACCAAGACAAACAAGAATTCAAAGAATCACCAAGATCTCACATGCCTTGATTAAGATCACCAGCCATTTCAAGCACAATTGCGGCTGCTTATTCGCAAGCTAAAAGAGCAAAACAATATCATTAAATTGCTGAATTTTCCCTATTTGGAATAGTTTATTTAGAGATTTCTATTGTTTACGTTTTTGCTTCATATTTATTTTAAGCTTTTCTATTTTTAACTTTTCCCTCAACGTTAATAAAATTGATATAAAATGAGGAAAAATCCTAGATTTCGTGTATTTAATTTAGTTTCCTTTTTATTATTGACCAGGATATTCACTCTTTGAATTACAGATAATACAAAATGGTTTCTACTTTATCACTTGTTCCAACCCAAGCTGTTGTCTACGCTGCTTCAGTCAACTCAACAAACGGTACCACCACCTCAGCTTCAGACTCCAAGAAATCCGGTGCTGCTGGTAACTACGCTGCTAACCCACTTTCATGGAAATACGGTGTTGCTTTAGGTGGTATCATGGCTTCTACCTTTGTCTTAGCCTTTGGTTTATAAGCTCTTTAATTCAAAGTATTCATTAGCTTCAATTACTGGTAGTTTTAGTTTATTGTCATGCTAATTGTTTAATTACTAATGTCAATGGTTTTTATGAAGATCTGTAGCTTTCCCTTTTCGCGTGCTGCTTGAGTTGCCAAGTGGAATACTGTTATCGGTTTACCCATGGTTACCCATGGTTACCAAAAAAGAAAATACGTTATTGGCCAACAATATAAGCATAGGTGCATCAACATTGGGCATCCAAGTGGCCCCAGGAACCGAGTTTTCTCCTGCTACCATGGAATTGAGTGTAAATGGCACGCCACAGCACTTGCTGCGCCCGTTATTCCACAAGGGTGCTACACTTAAACTAAAGCAAAACGTGTATCATTGACAAGTCTATGCAACCTATAGTAGGTTTACTAGCGAAGCAGCAAGAACGACTATACTCCACTTCCAGTTTACTCTGTGCTCTTCAGCACCATTCTTAGTATAAGTGCTGGATAATTTATTTGTGGCTGCAGTTGTAGTAGCTGAGAAAGTGTCAGTGTTAACGTAATTTGTAGCATTTGAGCTGTTAATTGAAATAAAGCTGTTGGAGATGACCAAACTAGTTGGTGTAAAAGTCGTTGGCACTGGGTTTGCTGTAGCGGTATCAAACTGTTGTGTGTTGGTGACCATCTCTAAGTTAGAGTAGAAAGAAGCGCTAGCCGAAACTGACGCATCTGTGGTCTCTGAGTTGACTAATAATCCCATATTTATATTGTGTGTTTGCGCTATAGCGTTATATTAGGGGTACTCAAGTGGGATTCGAAGCGGTTGGCGACTGGAATGCACTAAATCAGTTGGATGAAAGACTCAGCAGAGTAATAAAGCAGGAAATCAACTTAACCAACGACGAAGAATACTGAATTCAAAAAGAAATCGAGTAAAATCTGGGTGCACAAGGCCAATATATATATTATACCTGACTATCTTCTAGCCACTATGAAACAACCGACAAAAAATATTAATACAAACAACAGAATTGTTCTCTAAAACATATTAAATGAACGTTTATTATATAAGCACGCTTGTTCATGCAAGGTACGCCAATTATCAAATTTTCTTATTATTTTGAGAACCGTCATCTGTGTGATTGTATAATAGCTCGGACAGGCCTGGCTAGTGGTTTTATTATGTAACTCCTTCCAGCCCTTCAGTTGCGGTTATATCAGGGAGATTGTACTTTAGAACACGAATTTGCTTTGTATCATGGAGTTATGATATTATAAACGCGTATTGTAAGCTAGCACTTTTTTTCCATTCACTTAGTGCTTTAGTTCCTAGATTTTAGACCGTAAGAATGTTCAAGGGCTTATTTTCTAGCGGCTGTACTAGCAAAATTAGCTAAACTAAAGATGCGAGCTTCAGTGAAGCACGGAATGATTACACAAAGCTGACATGAGATTTACACATATTTTGAAGATCATAAATCATTGCGCTAGTATGTGGTGGTGGTTTTCCAATCTTCCTCCTAGAGCCAGTCCAGCTAGCATTCATGAATTTTCTTGTGAAACTGTTAGGTACCCGATTATTTACTTAATGGTTTGTGAATTTCACCACCAGGCCTGCGATAACAACCACATGTGTTGTGTGACACACACAGACCTTAGGATATAATGTTATTCTATAAACTCTAAATCATATAACGTCATTTCATTCAACATATCAGTCACTGCTAAATTGGACACATGAGCTCAATGTACTAGATCTAATTGTGATGCACGGTTGTAGTTTGCTCAGCTAAACATTATTCAATCGTGGTTAAAGATGGATCAAGGTTGATAAACTCATACCTCTATAACCAGATCTCATGTAAAAGTAAAGCCTCATGTAAGTAATTAGTGTTTGCCTACAGTTCGTTCATGTTGCTCGGACTATTCCATCAACTGTGAAACAAGTGTAATGGGTTAAACTCGTTCAGCTACATGCTGTGAATTCACTTTGTGAATTACGTCATTTTCGGAAAAAAAAGCATAATGTTCGGGTGTTAAGCCCTGCTTAATGCACGTGACTTTAACAAGGGCACGATGCTTAAAAAATTTTTTACCCAAACTTTTCAAACATTAAAAAAGTGAAAAATTTTTGAAAAATTTAAATATTTTCTTTTACTGTTTATCGATAATTACAGTAAGTTTCCAAGGGTTTTGCAAACCAATAGCACAGTTGAAAACGTTAGAGGCTAACAATAGTAGAAATGGGTGCATACAAATATTTAGAAGAATTGCAAAGAAAAAAACAATCTGATGTCAACAGATTCTTATTCAGAGTTCGTGTCTGGGAATACCGTCAAAAAAACGTTATTCACAGAGCCTCTAGACCATCTCGTCCAGACAAAGCTAGAAGATTAGGTTACAAAGCCAAACAAGGATTTGTCATCTACAGAGTCAGAGTCAGAAGAGGTAACAGAAAGAGACCTGTTCCAAAGGGTGCTACCTACGGTAAACCAACCAACCAAGGTGTTTCTCAATTGAAATTCCAAAGATCATTAAGATCAATTGCAGAAGAACGTGTTGGACGTCGTGCTGCTAACTTGAGAGTTTTGAACTCTTACTGGATCAACCAAGACTCAACTTACAAATACTTTGAAGTTATCTTAGTTGACCCACAACACAAAGCTATCAGACGTGATCCTAGATACAACTGGATCGTCAACCCAGTTCACAAACACCGTGAATCCAGAGGTTTGACTGCTGCAGGTAAAAAATCCCGTGGTATCAACAAAGGTCACAGATTCAACAACACCAAAGCTGGTCGTCGTCACACCTGGAAAAGACAAAACACCTTATCCTTATGGCGTTACCGTTAAGCACATTAGCTCAGTCCTGTCTAAAGTCATCACTGAAGCTAAGTTACTTTTTATCATTTAAATCTACGTGCTGAATCAAAGTGTTTAAATCAAATTTTATAGAAAGTTGGGTGTTTGAATATTGTAGTCTGCTCAATTTGTGCATGCTTTTTGCTAAGTCATGTTAACAAGTGTGGGGCTGTGTGCTGCTAGAGGTCCTTACGCTCCTGGTTCCTGATGGTCTGTACCTGGTACGGGGCACAGTTTATTTTACCCGGCTGGATATTTGACTCCTGTTAAAAAATTGATAATTAATTAAGAAAATTGAGTATTACAATTAATGGAAATAAATTGAATAAATTGAAATTTCTTCAATTATTTTTGCAATTTAGTGAACAGAAAACACTTTCAAGATGTCCTACTCTAAGACTGCAATCGTTTCCGTTTACGACAAAACCGGATTATTAGATTTAGCCAAAGGTTTATCACAAAATAATGTGCGTATTTTGGCATCTGGTGGTACTGCCAAAATGATTAGAGAAGCAGGTTTCCCAGTTGACGATGTTTCCTCGATCACACATGCGCCAGAAATGTTAGGTGGCCGTGTCAAGACCTTACATCCAGCTGTTCATGGAGGTATCTTAGCCAGAAACTTGGAAAGTGATGAAAAAGATTTGAAAGAACAAAATATCGAGAAAGTTGATTTTGTTGTTTGTAACTTGTATCCATTCAAAGAGACCATTTCCAAGTTTGGAGTCACCATTGAGGAAGCCATTGAGGAAATTGATATTGGCGGTGTCACTTTGCTAAGAGCAGCTGCAAAAAACCACTCCAGAGTTACAATCTTATCTGATCCAAACGATTATCCAACTTTCTTAGAGGAACTATCCAAGGGTAAAGAGATCAGCTCCCAAATCAGAAATAAACTAGCTTTGAAAGCATTTGAACATACTGCAGACTACGATGCAACCATTTCTGATTTCTTCAGAAAGCAATACGCAGAAGGTGAATCTCAATTACCATTAAGATATGGTGCCAATCCTCATCAAAAACCAGCACAAGCTTTTGTGCAACAAGGTGACTTGCCATTCAAGGTTCTAAGTGGTTCTCCAGGTTACATCAACTTATTAGATGCATTAAACTCATGGCCATTAGTTAAAGAATTGAGTGCTTCATTAAACTTACCAGCTGCTGCATCATTTAAACATGTTTCACCAGCAGGTGTTGCTGTTGGTTTACCATTATCAGACATTGAAAAGAAAATGTACTTTGTCTCTGACATTGAGAACTTATCACCATTAGCAAATGCCTATGCCAGAGCAAGAGGTGCAGATAGAATGTCTTCATTTGGTGACTGGATCGCATTATCCAACATTGTTGACTTACCAACTGCACAAATCATCTCTAAAGAAGTTTCAGATGGTGTGATTGCACCAGGTTATGAGCCTGAAGCTTTAGCTTTATTACAAAAAAAGAAAAACGGTAAATACTGTGTTTTACAAATTGATCCAAACTTCACCCCGGAATCAAGTGAATCCAGACAAGTTTATGGAGTTACTTTACAACAAAAGAGAAATGATGCAATCATTAACAAATCAACTTTCAAAGAAATTGTTTCAAAGAACAAAAACTTGACTGAACAAGCCATCATTGATCTAACTGTTGCAACCATTTCACTGAAATACACTCAATCCAATTCAGTCTGTTACGCTAAAAATGGTATGGTCATTGGTTTAGGTGCAGGTCAACAATCCAGAATCCACTGTACCAGATTAGCAGGTGACAAAGCTGATAACTGGTGGTTCAGACAACATCCTAAAGTGCTAGGATTCAAATGGGCAAAAGGTGTTAAAAGACCAGAAAAGTCAAATGCCATTGACTTGTATGTTACTGGCCAAATTCCAACTACTGAACCAGAAAAATCAGAATACGAATCCAAATTTGAAGAATTGCCAGAACCATTGACCAAACAAGAAAGAGAAGAATGGTTAAGTAAATTGACCAACGTTGCCTTGTCATCAGATGCATTCTTCCCATTCCCAGACAACGTTTATAGAGCTGTTAGATCTGGTGTCAAATATATTGCGGCTGCTTCAGGTTCAGTTATGGACTCCCAAGTCTTTGCTGCTGCTGACTCCTTCGACATTGTTTACGTTGAAAACCCAATCCGTTTATTCCATCATTAAGAAGAATATTCATTACTATCTAATTCAGTTTTTATAATCCACCAGTTCAATTTTAATTTAAACTATACACACATCATATAAACTATGTAATCAAAGAGAAAACTAAAGAATGTATGCGACATGGTTTTACCTAATATAAATGCGTCAAATGACTTAATAAAACGTTAAGGAATATGTCGCCGTGGGATATAATTGGTCGAACTCAATTGCCTAAAAGAAAGAAATAAATTTCTCTCTCTTAAACAAGAATTCAAAACCGATCCCACTCGCTCTTCAACTTGTCAACGGGGCATCCCCTGTCCCAATGCTTCTTGCAAAGCGTGGCAGGACAACACAGACACCAGAACTCACTGCTACAACCCTGAACTGAATCAGAGGACCAGCGAATTCAGTGGAATTGTTCCGCCTTGGAACTTGCCTCACTAGCGTCGATCTGCCGCCAGCTCTTCCACAGCCCACATAGAAGCAATACCAGCAGAACTGGTATTTAGCCTCAAGCAGGCTGGGAGTCCCCAACGACACAAGTCGATGGAATTCGAAAATTCCAGTAATTTATAAAAAAGAATTTCAAATTAAAAATTTTCAGCCTTTTTTATACTTGAAATTGAATTCCGGTAGCTCATCGGGCCGGAATTGATAAAAAAATAAAATTTAAAGTAAATTTTTTGTTAGGCTGCAACTTTTATTAGGTCAAGAACAGAAATGAGTAGAAGGGTAACAAAGAGCCAGCAGAAGCGTGCTCTGAAAGAAGAGAGTGAGCCAGTGAGAGAGCTGGGTTTCTCCAAGGACAACTCGCTGATACCACCATATACGAATGGGTCATTACCTCCACAAGATATACTGAAACTGTACAAAGACTCATTTGATTTGCTTTTGGGGGAGACGGAACTGCTAGAGATGTTGATTCAGACTGTTAAGGGTGATCTTTATAACCGTGATTACATCCAGGCTTTTAGCGATGACGACAGAAGATCAGCTTACTGCTGTAGATGGTCCCCATCAAGAAGTTTATGTTATCAGTCGATCTTCAGCTGTCTGAATGAGATAAAGGAGTTGTTTGTTGAAGATGAAGTGAATGTTTTGAGTATTGGTGGGGGTGCAGGGGCCGAACTTGTGGCTGTAAGTTCACTGTTCATCAAATCAAGAGTTGATAATGATCTAAAGAATAAGCTCAACTTGAAATTGATTGATATAGCCAATTGGGAAAATATAGTGAATAGAATCAGGACTACGATGCACAAGACATGGATTCCATCAGAAGTCTCAAATTTGAATATTGATTTCATTAATAGTGATATTCTAAGTATTAATGACAGTAATAATTATAAAGATATGAATCTCATAACGTTATTATTCACTACTAATGAGCTTTTCCATGAAAACAGAAGCAAATCAGTTCAATTCCTGCAAAACATGACCAACTCGTGTAGCAAGGGATGCTACTTGTTAATTTTAGAGAGTGCAGGAAGTTACAGTCATATTGAAATTGGAAGTAAAAAATTTCCAATCCAATTCTTAGTTGATACCATACTATTAGGCAAGGATAAAGTGAGTGGCTCCTGGGAATTGGTGAACGAGAGTGATAGCTGTTGGTACAGGGTGGATACAAGATTCAAATATGACTTAAAACTAGAAAATATGAGATTTTTTTTCAGATTATATAGAAAGAAATAAACCACTAGAGAAGTACATATAAAATTAAACATTAAATGTATTATATTTTTATTTTTTTAATTGATTTGTCTGACCAACTCATCAAAATTACAACTTTATAAATTTAATATTTATGAGATTGTAAAATAAAATAATTAAATGCAATTGATAATTTGATTTAATTAATTTATTCTTCGTCTTCTTCATCAGCAGCAACTGAGTAGAAAGTTAATTTGTAAACGTTTTGTTTAACGGAAACAAATCTGATCCAGTCTCTGATTTGGTTTTTCTTTAAGTATTTCTTTGTTAAGTACTTTAAGTATTTACCAGAGAATTTGGTGTTTGAAACAATGGTGATGGTGTTACCTGATTCTTCAATAACAATGTCGTTACCTAAGTTACCAACAACACCTTCAACTTTGATTCTGTCGTTTAAGTATTTGGTGTATGATGATGGGTCGAAAACACCGTTTTCAGTTGGTGCTGAGACATCGATGGTGAATTTTTTTGCTGCTTTAGCTTTTTTGTTGGTCTATAAGATGAATGTTAGCTTTCATTTCCTACTGCTATTATAATCTTGTAATAAAAATAATATTTTCAAGATATAAAATTCAGCAAAGTTTTTATTCAATAGCTAAACCTCTTTTTATACCATCTCTAACAAATATATTCATTTTTATTACTCCATTATACTCCCTTCTCCTTGAATACATACGATTGGAGCCATTTTTAATAATAAGTGTCTATTGACTTTTTGTTGGTGAAGATTTTAAAATAAATTTCTGTGTGAAAAATTTCAGATTTTCTATTATACAAAGTTGCGTTCTTTCCTCATTCGGAAGTTGCAGTCACAAATTTTGCTTCTGAAAGCTGTGAAATTTCAATTTTTCAAATATGGTTGGTTGGTGTTGGGGTTTAAGTCACGTGAATCACGCTACGAATGCACGTGAACAGTAGCTGCCAAATTAGGCAGCCGTAAACTACTTAAAAATCAAATAACAAAAATAGCTAAA
This sequence comes from [Candida] sp., assembly GCA_030570575.1. Taxonomy (NCBI): domain Eukaryota; kingdom Fungi; phylum Ascomycota; class Saccharomycetes; order Saccharomycetales; species [Candida] sp. The sequence continues at coordinate 22,007 of JAJLVZ010000015.1, read as the reverse complement.
TGACAGAAATCAAAACAAAAAACGGTGCTAATTGAAGTGTGTTTGGACTGCTGGAGCAACTTGAACTTGAAAGATGAGCGGTAATGGACCACATAGTTTGCATTATTTTGAAAAACCAAATCCAAAACTGCTGGGAAACCTCCCAAATTTACCTGAAGTTGATATATCAGGAATTAACAACAAGTCAGAAATATCATTCTTTTCTGATAATGAAGACGAAGATGAAGACGACCAGCATCATGATGACTCGCTGGAAAATGATTTTGTGGAGTTTGATCTGGGCGATAGCTCCTCCAGGGTTGGTATAATGTCTTCAGACGACCTTCGATCATCCAATAACGTCTCCAGAGTGATAAGGAGTAGTCGAAATAATAACTCTGCACTATCAGTAAATGTTCGCTCCAGAAGTACATCTCCAGTGAAAGATCAGGCAATTGCTGCTTTTAAAAACGAAAAGCTGATGGATCATCCAATTGAGAAAAATGAGCCTTTACCAAAACCATTTCTACAAAAGGACGGGGACAACCCCAACGATGAAGAAGAAGATGATGATGAGATATTTGACGATAATGACAGCTGGCAAGAAATGCAAACGGATGCACAAGAGGATATATATAATGATAAAGGTGAAGTTTTATTTAAATTGGATTCTTCAGATAAAGATGACAGCAGGCCAGTTGATGGATCGAAAGCTGGGTATACAAGAATCAACGCAGAGGAACAAGCTGAATTATACAAAAAATTGAATAAAAAAACTGATTTCCTGTTTGACAAGCAAGACAATGGTAAGGAAAGTGCAGAGTTTGATGAAGAGATAATTAATGATTTTAATAAAGATTCATATTCACCATTGAATCAATTAAAAACCACCAAGATAATGTTGAAGGATGTTGAGAAGTTTGCTTATGTTGGTCTAGTTAAGCTTGTGATGAATGAAATGGCTACAGATCTAGCTAAAATTTCAATGATTTTACCACCAAAGTCGAAATCAAAATACACTAAAAGAATCAATATTGCGCAAGCCAGTTTTGCTCATTGGCAATTAAAAATGATGGCACGATTATATAGTCATCTTGAGTTTAACGAGAGTGAAATTCAAATGATTGATAATCTAGTCAAACATGGAATTGATAGTAAAGATTTGAGTAAATCATTGAACAAGAGTGAGGTTATTGACAATCCCGTATTTGATCAAGAGGAAAGCAGCAGCACTAATAACTCAAAGAGTGAGGAGATATTCAAAACAGATGAAGATTCAAAAAAAATCATTGATGCCAACGAAATAACCAATTCAAAAAAAATTGAGATTGACGTTAAATGGACAGTTATTTGTGATCTATTTCTGGTCCTAGTAGCAGACTCAATATTTGATTCAAGGGCAAGAACTCTGTTGTTAAAGTTTGCAAAATATATTGGGTTAAGCTCGGTTGAGATTTGCCAATTTGAAAGAAGAATCACTGATGCCTTCCAGCTAGAGGAAGGTTCCGAACAAGTTTGGGATGAGAAAACCCTACTTGATAAACGTAAAAAAGCAGCTAGAAAGAAAAGGTTGATGTATGTTGGTTTAGCTACAATTGGTGGTTCTTTGGTCCTTGGATTAAGTGCTGGACTGTTAGGACCAGTTATTGGTGCAGGTATCGCAGCCGGATTAACAACTGTTGGTATATCAGGCACCTCAGGGTTTTTAGCTGGGGCTGGTGGAACCGCATTGGTTGCAGTTACTGGTACAGCAATTGGAGGTAAGATTGGTTTGCAAGGGATGATGAAAAGAGTTGGGGACGTTAAAACTTTTGAGTTCATCCCCTTATACAATAACAAAAGAGTCAACTTAATTATAACAGTTTCAGGATGGATTAATAGTAAAGCTGATGATATTAGATTACCATTTTCTACAATTGATCCGGTAATGGGGGACTTGTTTAGTGTTTTATGGGAACCAGAAATACTACAGTCCACTGGTGAGAGTGTCAGTATTATTGCATCTGAAGTTATAACACAATCAATTCAACAAATCTTGGGTGCAACTATTCTAATTGCATTTATGAGTGCCGTTCAAATACCCATGGTTATCTCTAAACTAAGTTATATTTTGGATAACCCATGGAGTGTTTCCTTAGACCGAGCATGGAAAGCTGGACTGGTCTTAGCAGATACATTGATTGAGAGGAACCTAGGTGCTAGGCCAATAACATTAGTTGGGTTTTCACTTGGATCAAGAGTCATTTATTCTTGTTTATTGGAGTTAGCTAAAAGAGGTGCTTATGGACTGGTTGAGAAAGTCATTTTATTTGGATCCCCATTCTTAATCTCACCTGAAGACTTGGTTTTAGCAAAATCAGTTTGCTCAGGTCAGTTCGTCAATGGATATTCTAAAAAAGACTGGATTTTAGGATATTTATACAGAGCCACTAGTGGAGGATTAGGAAGAGTTGCTGGATTATCCCCAATCCAAGGCATTGATGGAATTGATAATTTTGACTGTACCGAATATGTGAAGGGGCACATGGAGTATCGTAAAGAGATGCCAAAATTATTGAAGTTATTAGACTTCCAAGTTCTATCAGAAGAGTTTATTGAAATTGATGAGCCTGATCCAGAATCTACTGAGCGTACTAGAAAGCTGATTTCAGAATTTGATGAAGCTGCTAAGAACTTTCAGAAAGATCAATTGAATGGGAATAACAAAAAAGGTATCTGGAATAAACTGTTTAAATCCAAGAAGAATAACTGGTGGCAGTATTATACAAACAACAGTGGTTCCAATGAGAAGATTGACGAGATATTTAATAAAGTCAAGAATGAGGAGTTCAATGTTGACAATATAATGGAGGCAGTGGACCAGTTAAAAGAAATGGAAAAACATAAAGATGGGCATGAACTTGGTGGTAGTGAAGCAGATCTCAGTGAGGCTGGCCATTCTGCAGAAGAAGCTTCTGAAGCGGTTTCAGAGGTGACTTCTTTGCAAAGTGAAGAGAATGCTGAAGTGAGTAAAGATTTAGCTCAGGAAGATCAAGATTTGGGAAAAGAGGATGTTCCTGACAGTGTTGAAGATGAACAAGAAAATAAAAAAATCTCACTTCTTGATGATGACGATGAGTTCAAGCCAAGTGAAGAAATCACAATGACATTTGCATGAACCATTCAAACTACAAACCTCATACTAAGAAGATGGAATTTATTTGATTATTTATAAGAAGATTTCTGCATTGATCTCCACAGAACTTGCAGCGTATGGGATTTCAAAATTATTCAACACAGTTGGATGTAAGACACCAATGGAACCAATAACTTTTGCTTCTTCGCCGTTTTTATGTCTATAAAAAATCTTTGCACCACGACCTGGGAAGAAAGTTTTGTTTGTGTCATCCTGTTCGATCCAGTAACCTTTGTCGGTTGAGTTTGCAGGATTTTGCAACCATGGGGTTCTCATAGTCTGCATGATTTTACCTAATAAACCTTGAGCATATTCGAAACCAGAAGTTTTACCTGCATAGATTGCGGCCCAGTTTCTTTGGTTGGTTGCACGACGTTCACTGGTTAGGTCTTTCAAGACGATATCACCAGCTTCAAACACTTTGATTGGCAAGGAGTGCTTTCTGTTTTCTTTGATAGTTTTCAAAATTCCAGGAATCAAACTTGTTCTAACAACCTGGTATTCTTGGGTCTTTGGATTGGCTAACTTAACAGCCTTTGAGTCATCAGTTTGATTTAAAAATTTGAAGTTTTCATCATGAGAACACAAAGTTAGAGGCATAACTTCTAACCAACCAGATTGTGCAGAGGCATTTCTTAAGATATCGGAAATTTTGTTGATTGGTAAAGGAGTTGCACCTTTACCTGAATTTCCTGACAGTTTTGTTTTTGGCAATTTATTGTAACCATAAGCAATAGCTGCATCTTCCATTATATCAGCTTGATGCAGGACATCTGGTCTTGTGATTGGCACAGACACCTCCAGCACATTAGAATCTTGAGCAGAAACAGAAGCGTTTAGTGACATTTTAACCAGAAGTTTTGAGATTTCTTCACCAGTTAGTTTCAAACCCAAACAGCTATTGATATAGTCAATGTCGGCATTGAATTTCTTTTGGGTCAAGTTTGGTTCAATTCTTGATTCATTGTTGTGCTCAGAAATGACTTTAACTGGCTCAATTGTGAATTTCTCCTCGGTGTAATGAGAGAACATTGCAACTAATTGGTTAATAACAATCTCCAGTTTGGTTTTATCAACACCAGTAACATCAATAAAAACATTTCTTGTGTCTAAAGTGATTTTGGATTTTTCAGAGTTTATAATTGGTGGTAAGGACGCAACTTGTCTTGTGGAGTCTAAGATAACAGGGAACTTGTCAAACTTTTCGATTATATGTAAAAATTTATTCAAGTTTTTATCCTTTTCATAAAATTCCAGGAATTCTTCACCATTCACATTCTTTGTTTGGTTCAATGGAACAAAGTTGATTTCTGATTTTGGCAAAGCTTCAAAAGTGAAAGGAGGTGTCAGTTTATCTAAATCGTGGGTCCCCATTGCCACCAAAGTTCTGTTACGACACAGATTAGAGTGCAGTTTATCTTGCAATGAGATGAATGAATCATAAGATCTTTGGGTAAATTTGATGTTTCTCAGAATAGCTGCGGCTGCGTAGGGTCTGATATCCGAAGTGGACTCTTTGATGGTTAAGGTGATTTCTGGGACTGGTGGGTTTAGCTTGTAAACTGGAGTTGATTTTCTTGATAAAAACTCATTTAGTGACTGTGCAATACCTTCAATACATAGCATATCGTAACGATTAGCTGGGATTTCAATTTTGTATTGGGGACGTTCGCCAGTTTTGGCACATTCTTCGGTGGTGTCCTCGTCTAGTTCAATACCAAATTCAAAACATAACTCATCGAATTCCTCAGTTGTATATTCTTGACTGGTTTGATGGGTTAGTTTTGCAGACACAACAAGCTGAAAATGACATACCCTAAAAGATCAAACAAATCTTGCTTGTCCACTGCAACGGTTGGCATCTTGTTGGGCGCGCTTCAGGACTTTAGTTTACTCTTTTATTCAAGCCAAATCAAATTTGTTCAACGTTGAAATTTTAATTAAAACTGTATGGTGTGGCGCGTAACGGTCTGCCGGCCGGGTTGTCTGGCAGGCGGGTAAAGCCGCTGAGTCAGTGATGAGTCAGCTTTGATAAAGCGTGAGGTGAGATGCCCCTTAGGCAGGGAACTGGAGGGTGGTGGTTGTGGAGTGAAAACACTTCTCTGTGCTGGGATCTGTGCACGTTTTTTCTGGCACATTATAGGCTCATCGCAATGCCATCAATATCCGCCTGGACTCAGTAGTTTTGTCTCCGAGCTGTGGGTGTTTGCTCAACTGAAAAGTTTGCCTGTTTGCCCAGGGCTCAGCGTGGCTCATTGGCACTCGGTCCACCAGACCACAGGCTACCACGAAAGTCTGCGGCAACATGTTTTAGCGAGTATGGTAGGCGCACATCCGCCCTTTTTGGGATTTTGGAAATAATTTCGTTAAAACAATTGAAATTTAAAATTAAAACAACTCATTAAAAATTAACATTGTCATTTAAAACAAGCAAACACAAGCAAGCATTACAAAATGGCAACCAGAACACCTTCAAGAGCTTATGATTCAATTCTCAAACTGCTGTTAGTCGGGGATTCAGGTGTGGGAAAGTCGTGTTTATTGCTTAGATTTGTTGAAGATAAATTTAACCCAAGTTTCATCACCACAATTGGGATTGACTTCAAGATCAGAACGGTTGACATTGATGGCAAGAAGGTGAAGTTGCAGGTTTGGGATACTGCTGGACAAGAAAGATTCAGAACAATTACAACTGCGTACTACAGAGGAGCAACTGGTATAATTTTGGTTTATGATATTACTGATGAACGCACATTTGAGAACATTAGAAACTGGTTCGATACTGTCCACCAGCATGCCAATGACGACACCCAATTGATATTGGTTGGAAACAAGAAGGATGAAGTTGATTTAAGAGCTGTTTCGTATGAACAAGGTGAGAACCTAGCAAAAGAACTAGGTATACCATTCTTAGAAGCAAGTGCCAAAGACAATGAGAATGTTGAGGAGCTGTTTTATAAACTGGCCAAAATCATTCAGGAAAAACATAAAGACTCTGATTTGAATGAGAATAATAAGGGAATTGATGTGAATGCAAAGAAAAGTATTAATGCTGGTGGCTGTTGTTGAAGTACCTTGCCCGCTTGCTCTTCTTTGTGGGTTTCTCCAACTTGCTTTATGTAGTTGTTATTGTTGTTATTTAATGTTTTTTGAGGTTTTTTTTTACCCACTGAGGCACACACATTTGAGATTTATATATTATAGTATATTCAATATAGGCATTTTATTGGTGTATAACACTTATTATATACAATCCATTGGTGTTCTTTATAACTCCTTATAATGCTGTGGTAAAAAACCTAGAAACAGTGGTGTAAAATACATAAAACAGTCAATCAAAATTGTGATGAACTGTACTGGAAAGAAGAAGTTCTCAATCACACCGTCAATATAGAAATAGTTTTTTAATGGTGACAAAACAATCATCTTCTTTAAACCTCTTAGTAAAAAGTCTAAAGCTGGTGTAAAGTCATAAACTAATTTAATCAAGATCCAAATTCTAAATGACTTGAACAGGGGATCATTGTGCTTATTTAGATCACGATATTCTTTTGATTTCTTAAGAAATCTGATGCCACACCATATAGGTAATATAAACTGATCAAAAATCATTATTGAAAAGTGTGAAACTAATTCTGTAGTAAGAACATATTGAGGAAGCTGAATTGGCGTTGAAGTCAAAATAATTGAGATAACCTCTAGGACGGAAATCATGAGGAAAATCAGCTTTAATTCCAGCTCTTTATACAAAACTGAACCAAGCTTAAAATCGATCTCTTTTGAAGTGTACTGGAATAAGTAAAAGTTTCTAATAGAAATGAGTGTAAAGGCCTGAAACTCTCCGAGTTTGTAAAATTTGAATTCTCGAGGGCCATCAATTATGACTCTTAGAATAACATTGACTGTTAATGATAATTTGAGAATCAGTAATATCAAGTTCAGCAGGATGAAGAACGGCCAATGTTTTGGATTTGACCCCCATCTCTTGAAATAGATGACTGCAATGACTGAAAATAATATGATCTCAAACACATTTAGAATCAACTTGAGTTCTTGATTCCTGGTGAATTTACCACCCGACTCGTATGTGATCTTTAAGCGATAATCCACATCTGTAGGTGAATGACTTTTGAAACAGTAGGCGCCATTCTCTTTGATGGTGAACAAATCCTCTTTCACGCCGGTTTCTGTAAAATGAACACTCACTTTATCATTGTTGTGAACCAATAAATCACCATACTGCTCCTCAGTACAATATTTCAGTGCGATAGCTTCCTCATTACAGACACTGAGCTCATTAAACTCGCCATAGTATTTTTCGTTTCCCCCTTTCTTAGGCTGATATACAACAAAATTGATAAAATCCTCTACTCCTCCAATCCTCTTATCGGTAATGTCTGGGATCTCAAAGCTAAGTACCTCAACAGTCACTGGTGATGGCTGCTTAACATGAACTGGTACACAGAATGATTCATGATCTGGATACAACATAACTGTGTGGACTTTAGCCCAAGCCCCAGCCATTAAAAGGCAGATTGCCATACCATTGAGCCTCATATCTTCCGTTCACTGGTTTCCTTTCTTCAATGCAATGAATCCAAAGGTTCTTGCATCACCAAGAATAATATTTCTTAAAAAAGATCTCATCTCTATCAAAGACTGCATAAAACTGCCCTTTTAGGCAAAAGTCCCATTTAAGCCCGTTTAACTCTCTACAGCAGTTACGATATACAAAACATGCTTAAATCAACTCTATAAAACAAAACAAAACATAGTGAGGCCACACCGCACAAAATCAATTCTGAGACTTTGAGCTTGAAGATTCAAGGTCAACGCCAACTTCTTTTGTTAAAGATTTTTCGTCCTCACCTTGAGAAGCCTCATAATCTGCAGCTTCTTTGGCTCTAACAGCATCTGGGATTTCTCCAGTCTGTGAATTGTACAGGATAATGCCATTTTCTGCTGCAAACTTCTTCTCGTCTCTCTTGTAAAAGTATAAAACAATAAAACAGAAAATGAATAAGTAGATTGCAAATGCCATCGTTGTTGCATATCCCACGGTGTATCTTGGTGCGTCAACCGTAGGCCAGACCAATCTTGATATCCAGATGGAGGTGGATTGTGAAACCATGTATAAAAAGATGAATGTGATTGCTCTTTCTTGTGGATCTCTTCTTAGAATATCATTGCACCATGCATACATTGTTGAAGCCTGTGACCAACCAGCGTATAAAATACAGAATGCAAACCACTTGGCCGACTCAGGAACATCCCAAATCAACAGGATGATATTGGATATGAAATTCAGCACTTGGGAGAAGGCGATTGCTCCAAAACGGCATCTGAAGATATCTGCACCACCGCACACTATGGCAATCAATGCAAACCCAATACCAGGTGCAATACATGACAGTTGATTGACTTCACCAATAGAATATTTGCCCAGTGATTTCAGCCATAAAATGTATCCAGAACCTGCAGTTGACGAGTTATTCCAGCATCCAATTGAGAAAAAGGTTAACACATAAACTTTCCAGTCAAATAAGACTTTTTTCCACAGCTTCTTGTCAAAGAAGTTTGGTGGGTGTGCTGGAGGTGGTGTGATGTTTGCTCTCTCCAGTCTTCTTCTTGCTAATCTGATTTCATCGTCGGTTAACCATAGAGAGTAACATTTATATGGGGTACCAGGAACACAGAAAAAGCCAATGACTGCCACTGGTAATGTAATCACAGCGTCAATGATGAACATCCATCTCCAGCCGGCAAGACCATTTTTGCCATTCAAGCTGTTGAAAATAGCTCCTTGTAACAGTCCAGACGAGATAGTACCAATCATCTGGCCAAAGTAGTAGAGCATACCTCTTCTGCCTAATTCAGCTGGCAAGTACCATGAACCAAGGATATAGTGGACTGCAGGGTAGAAACTGGCTTCAAAGGCACCGACAAAAAATCTCATTGCCTGGATCTGTCCCGTAGTGGTAACTTTGTAACTGAAGAGTGTGAACAGACCCCAGCAGAAGTCAATGAGTGGGAAAAACAGATGTAGTGGGATTCTTGGGAAAAGGTACATTGCCGGTAGCTGGAAAACCACGGATGCAACGTTATAGCAGGTGACAGCATTGATATAGTCATTTCCTTTCATGCCTAGATCCTGTTTCATGTTTGACACATAAGCGTTGGCAATGTTGGACTGGTCCAATGATTTGCACCAGTAAACCACAAACACATAAAACGCTATAATCAAATCCAGCTTCCAAATGAGTTTTTTCTCTGCCTTCGATGTGCCCTCATCAAACCAGTACCACCACTTGTGTCTAGCAGTTTCGTACTTATTCAGCCTGTACTCGTACTCATCAAAGAACTTCCACCAAGGTCTACCAGCTTCGTCTCTGTACTCTATCAATGGTTGGTCTTTTTCAGCATCAACATCTGCAACCTCAGTATCTTCTGTCTCGAACGGCAGATCATCAACATGTCTCAAATGCGGAATAAACTTTAGTAGTCTTGACATTCTTCCAACTCGCTTGGTACGTCTTATTTCCAAGACCAAACAAGAAAAATCTACATGCCTTTATACCAAAGACAGCACCAATCTTATGCGCTGCGCGACTGGTCAATTTTTTTATTTCTTTTGCATCTCAATACTGACATTTCTGCAGGTATGGCGAACGGTCAATGTGTCATTGTGGCGTCCGTGTTGTTTGGAGCACACTTTTTATATAAGCAGGCGGAAAAACAGTTAACGTTGGAACTTTACTGAGAGTGAAAATTCGATGAGTGGAGTTGGTGCTGCTCACAGTGGATCCGCAGCCGGTTCTGCCGCAGCGGGTTTGGCTTCTTCCGGTTCTAGCAATAACTTTGCTGAGGGTGACACGGGTGCAGTGGCAGCCACTGTTAAGCAAGTTCCCGCAAGCTGTGAAAAATTGGCAAATGCCGACAATCATGGCCACCACCATAATGAGGAAGATAAGGAAGAGGAAGAGGACGACGAGGACGAGGACGACTTTTATGACGATCATCCTAATGGCTGCGGATGCTGCGGAGCCACTCTGTGTTATGACTGAGCACTAATTATATGTACATATATAACTGTTTACTGTATCCAACGCAATCAGGCTAGTTGCCATACTGCATAGTTAGTATCAGTCTCGATGGTGTCCAGTTTTGGCCCTAATTCATCGAAATTCAGAGCCAGTTCTAGAACTGCAAAACTTTTTAACAATGCTGCTGAAAAGCCACTATAAATTATTGTGGCATACCAACATTTCTGTGTTGAGTGAAGAGAACGGAGTCCTGTAAGCAGTTGTCTGCACTGCATAAGGGTTTACCCTATAGAACTGTAGGTTGTAGTTGTGTTCATTGCAGCATATTGTAAAGTCATTTAGCTCTGTGACGAAAAAGCTTGCTACATCGTGAAGAAATATAAGCTAACTCAAATAAGAATGTACAGATCAACAACAAACCGTACTAGACGTAATCATATACTGACAGTTCTTGAGTTGACGCTTTCCTCCTTAATATTTTCAGAGCCTGTTCTCTTTTCACTGTCTGAAACAACATCTGGCACATCTTCATTCAATGAATTGTATAAAATAATTCCATTGTCTTTACAGTACTTTCTTTCATCCTTTTTATAAAACCATAGAACCACAAAGGACAAGATGAATAACAGTATTGCAAAGGTCATTGTTGTTGCATAGCCTTTTGTGTATACTGGTGCTTCCACTGTTGGCCAAACTAATCGTGATATCCAAACCGATGTCGATTGTGCAACCATATACAGGATGGTGAACGTGATGGCCCTCTCTTGTGGGTCCCTTCTCAGAATATCTGAACACCACTGAATGAATTGTTAGTTAGTTTCATTTAGATTAAGGAAAAAAGTAAACTCACCGTGTACATAACAGAAGCCTGTGACCATCCAGCGTACAAAATACAAAATGCAAACCATTTAGCTGAATCTGGTACATCCCAAATCAACAGAATAAGATTGGAAATGAAGTTCAGCACTTGAGAGAAGGCAATGGCGCCGTATCGACACCTGAAGATATCTGCACCACCGCAGACTATGGCAATTAACGCAAACCCAATTCCCGGTGCAATACAGGACAGATTATTCACTTCCTCAATGGAGTATTTCCCCAAGGATTTTAGCCACAAGATGTACCCAGAACCTGCAGTTGAAGAGTTGTTCCAGCAGCAGATTGAGAAAAGCGTCAAAAGATAAACTTTCCAATCAACTATAATATTCTTCCACAACTTCTTGTCAAAAAAGTTTGGTGGAGTAGCTGGAGGTGGCGTAATGTTTGCTCTTTTCAGTCTGGCTCTTGCTAATCTGATCTCATCATCACTGAGCCAGAGCGAATAACATTGGTATGGTGTTCCAGGAACCATGAAAAATCCCAAAATTCCAATTGGTAATGTAATGATGGCATCAACAATGAACATCCATCTCCAGCCCGCAATGCCATTAGTACCGTCCAGGTTTTTGAAGACTGCGCCTTGCAGTAACCCTGAAGAAATAGTGCCCACCATTTGACCAAAATAGAATAATGCGCCTCTTCTAGCCAGTTCCCCCGGTAAATACCATGAGCCTAGGATGTAGTGAACTGCAGGATAAAAGCTGGCTTCAAAAGCACCAACGAAAAATCTCATAGCTTGGATTTGACCAACTGAGGTGGTTTTGTAGCTGAACAACGTGAACAGACCCCAGCAAATGTCGATAATTGGGAAAAATAAATGTAGTGGAATTCTTGGAAAGAGGTACATTGCCGGCAGCTGGAAAACAACTGCTGCAACATTGTAACAAGTTAACGCATTGATGAAATCGTTCCCCTTGAAGTTCAGATCTTCCTTCATGTTTGAAACATACGCATTAGAGATGTTTGACTGGTCCAGCGATTTGACCCAGTACACCATAAACACATAGAAGGCAATCAGCACATCTAGCTTGCAAATCAGCACTTTCTCCTGCCTGGACGTGTCCTTGTCAAACCAGTACCACCACTTATGTCTGCTGGTTTCGTATTTGTTCAGCCTGTATTCATACTCGTCAAAGAATTTCCACCAGGGCCTGCCAGCTTCATCTCTGCACTCGACTAAGAGCTGTCCTGTAAACAGCTTGTCATTGTTGCTGTGCTTCTCATCTTCTGGTTCGTCAACATGTCTCAAAACTGGTATGAACCTCATCATTGCTGTGCCAACAGACAAAACCAGGAGATTCAAACCACCTTTTTATACCCATAGCAGGCAGTGACCTCACCAGTAGTGCAATTATGGCTCCAACTGACGAATTCAACACTCATTGCTTGGAGTTCTTGACTTTCTTAGCTGGCTGCTTGACAAGAAACTTGAGAAAATTGGCATAAAAAAAACACAAAAGCATCAAATTTTATAGCCACAAGAAAACAAAGCTTCACGAACCATCTAGCCAGCCAACATGCAACATACATCTCAGCAGCACAGTTTTTTCCAACCTTCTACAAAAGGAGCATCATTCACCGGAAAATAGCATGTTTTGTATCAAACTGTGTTATCTGGAAGGTGCAACCGCATTCAGAAATTCTCCATTTGGTATATAAGAAGTGATAAAGTTGCAGTTTTGAGAACAGCGAGAGAGAAAAAGACAGAACAGCTAGCCGGGGAATGCCACACATAGTGATAATTGGAGCAGGAACGTTCGGACTGTCGACCTGTCTGGAGCTTCTGCGCAAGGGAGAGAAGAATGTCAGTTTAGTTGATCCATACCCGATTCCCTCGCCGCTGAGTGCTGGCAACGATGTCAATAAGATCGTGCAAACGACTGTTACCGACGATTTCTACTCGGATCTGGCAATTGAGTCTCTGGCTCGGTGGAGAACCGATCCTGTTTACAAAGAGGCGTTCCATGAGACTGGGATTATCTATGGAGGAGTCAGTGCAGAGGCCATCGAGGAGATTGAGGAAAGAAAAGAGCTTCTGAAGGAGAGAGGCCACCCTTTTCAAGAGCTGGAGACGGCTGAGCAGTTTGCTAGGCTCATCAAGCCGATCGACCACGATTTTAATGACGCTGAGGGGATCAGGTTCAAGAACTGGAAGGGGTACTACCAGAAGGACACCTGTGGATGGGCATTTGCCAAACTAGCACTGGAACGAGCTTTTGCAGAGTGTGTGAAACTAGGTGTCCACTTCATCCAAGGTGAAGCCCAATCTTTGCAATTTGAAAATGATATGTGCATTGGTGTTAACGTGAGCGATAAGCTTGTGGAAGCAGACCAGGTGGTTATTTGCGCGGGCGCCAAGTCTGTGGAATTGCTGAATTTCGAAAACCAGCTGTTGGCCAAGTGCTGGACGGTGGGTCATATCAGGTTAAATAACTCACAAGCTGAGAAGCTGAAAGGTTTGCCAGTCGTGCTGAATATCGATGAGGGATTCCTGTTTGAGCCTGACTCCAACAACGAGATTAAATTCTGTAATGAGTTCCCAGGATACATTAATCTAAATGCAAAGAACATTTCAATCCCAATTTACAAAGATTTGATACCACTTGAGGCAGAATCACAGATGAGACACTTTTTAAAGCAAGTGTACCCTGAAATCAGTGAACTGAAATTCCAAGTTTCCAAAATCTGCTGGTGCACTGACACCACTGATCGTCACTTTTTGTTTGGTCATCATCCAAAGTACAAAAACCTGGTTTTAGGCACTGGAGACTCCGGTAAAGGTTTTAAGTATATGCCAATTGTTGGTGAATACCTAAGCGAGATGATTATCAATGGAGATGAATCTATTGATTCTGCAAAACGAGAAGCATGGAAATGGAGACCTGAGCAAGCTGTTAAAAGAGATTTGTATCATCTACAATCAAGACTGGGTGGCACAAATAAAGTTATTGATTTGAAAAATATCAAAAGCTGGACTGATGGAGGTCAATCTATATCAGTGGAGACTCTTCATCTATAACCACCTTATTTGAATCGCTTACTTCATGTCTTTCAATGGAATCTCTTATAATTGAGTTCCAGTTGGAAAAATAAATAAACGTTAGCTCTAGTAATCCCAATATTGAGACACCAACTCCTATTCCAATCCACAAGCCTTTAATTCTAAAACCATACTTGAAACATAATATCAGACCAACAGGTACACCTAGTACGTAGTATGCTATTAGATTTAAATACCCGCCAATTTTTTGACGACCTTGAGCTCTCAAGCACCCAGCCCCAATAACATTGACCGAGTCATACAACTGATTTATTGCAATGGTTGGTAAAATGGATGAAACTGTTTTGATAACAAGTTTCTCGTTAGTGAAGAATAGTGGAATTCTAAATCTTCCAAAGAACAAAACACAACAACTGAAAATACCAATAAATAATGAGTAAAAAATAGTCACTTTAACGCTTTTTTTAATTGAACTGATTGATTTCGTACCAATCAAATAAGATATTCTTGTTGAAGCAGCAATTGCAAGACCAAAAGGAATTTGGAATGATAGTGAAGCTAAATTAGATGCAATTGATTGTGATGCCAGCTCTTCAACACTTAAGTATGAGCATGCTAGTGTTATAATCTCAAATGCTAAAAACTCTGTTAAAATCATAATTATGCCTGGAATTGCTAAACCAACCATTATTTCCCAATTCTGCAATAAAATTCTAGTATCAAATCCATTCCAACATTTCATCCCATCAATGAATACTATATAACAAACCAGTAATCCGGACATTAGGTAATAATTAAAAACTACTGACAATGGAGCTCCACGATACCCTAAACCTAACTTGAAGACAAATAAATAGTTGAGTAAAACGTTCAATGGTGCGCAAATAAATAAAATATATTGAGCACATTTGAAGTCACCCTGTGCCTGTAGAAATCTTTTACCTGTCTCAAAAACAATCAATCCTGGTAATCCAATTGTTATAATTCTTAAATACTCTTGAGCCAGTTCAATAACATCTTCATGTGGCACAATAAACCTCAAAAAAGTTGCACTAAATGTAAAAAAGATTGCAGCTGGCACGAATAGAATCAAACACAATACCATACATCTCTGCCAATACAACCCGACCAAGTGGTATTTTTTAGCTCCATAAGCTTGCGGGCACAATGTATCCAGACATGTGGCCATTCCAGCAAAGACCGCATTACACAGTCCAAACGTCACATTAGCTATGGAAACTCCTGCTAACTCCAGCTCTCCTAAATGGCCTACAGAAAGCATTGTAACTGTAGTCATTGAATATTGTAGTAAAAGTGTTATGATTAGTGGTAGTGCATTCTTTCCCACTATCATTAGCTCTTTTTCATAGCTCGTTTCATAAACTTCTTCAGTCTCCGACTGTTCTGCATCAATACTCATGGCTAAACTTGGATCATTCTATACTGGAAAGGAAAAAAGACTCATCATCATTTTAATACTTTAATTCGATGTGCGTGAACCATTTTTAATTTTTCTTATCAGATAGCCCGTTTCGAGTTTCCTTGGAAAGCATAAAGTTGAAATAAGTGCGGCTAGATAAGATTTTAGTGTATCGAAAGAAACCCCAACAACGAGGGAGGACCAGTGTGACCATCTTTTGCTCTTGTTAAGCCTTAGTAGGTAAGGAAGACCACCCACATTGGCTCGTGATTGGGCCAAAGCTAAACACCAATCGTGCGCGGACCACAACTAACCATTTAAAAAACGGCGGGGCGCTAAGCTACATCAAAAAAATGAGCTAAAAGATAAATTTACAGTAGATTGTAGCAGTCTCTTAAGTAAGCAATGATAGGGTCAGTTTTGGTTCCAAATGCCAAATTTGGAGGTGTTTTGCAGCATTTTTTCATCCAATGGGCCTTTCTTAACCATTGAAGTAATAATTTCATAGACGATTTGCGCTCCGGCAATGGCAGTCACTTCATTTGAGTCGTATGATGGAGCCACTTCAACTAGATCAGCCCCAACTATGTTCAAATCTTCTAGTTTTCTGATCAAATAGATTAACTCTCTCGTTAGTAATCCACCAACTTCTGGAGTTCCAGTTCCGGGAGCAAATCCCGGATCTAAAACATCGATATCAACGCTAATATAAACTGGTACATCTTTGCCAACCCTGTTCAAAATTACATCCACGATTCCTTTCAACCCAATATCAATAATATCATCAGCTAGAATTCTTAGAAAACCTTGGTTGTCATCATCCACGTAGTCTTCTTCGCCATTTAATCTCGTTCTTATACCCACATGCACATTACTATCATCACTAATCAAACCTTCTTGGTGTGCTAGAAATAGCATCGATCCATGTGTGAATTCACTTTGCTTTGAGTTCCAAAAGGATGGATACTTGTCTGGTGACCAGGTATCCAAATGTGAGTCAAAGTGGATTAAAGTAATTTTCCCATATCTTGAATGTAATGACCTTAATGCTGGTAAAGTAATTGAATGATCTCCGCCTAACATAACTAATCTTGGTGGGAGTAAAGTATTATTCACTGATTTATGATCATTCAGTAACTCTTTATATGCCAGACTCATTTGCTTTAATGCAATCTCATTATCCATTGGACTAACTGGAATGTCTCCGCAGTCTAAAACTTTTGCCCAATTGTCATACGGATTGATACCACTTCTAAAATTATATCCTCTTAAAGAGTTCTGACGTTGTGAAGCTGCTCTAATAGCTTTAGGTCCAAACCTAGCACCTGGTCTATAAGTTGTTGCAGTATCAAATGGGACGCCAACAATCCCTATATCATAACTTGAGTTTGAATCAACCAAACATTTACTATATGGTAAGTGAGCAAATGTTGTTAATCCAGAAAACGGCCAGTCTTCTCCCCATTTCTCTTGTAAAGAGGGTTCATGATGCTCCAAGTAGAATCCATTGACTACAGCACTAAGTGCTAATATAGTGATAGTGTTAAACTGCATTACCACACGATTAACTGAGTTTAAAAAAATGTTCAAAGGTTAAAGTTTCCATTTAAAGAATATTTTCTTTATATACTTATCACTCAGCCACAGCAGCGATAAGAAAGAAAAAAATTGAAAATACCAATTTGTGGCGCATTATATATTAAATACCTTTATAAGGATTTTTAGCTCTAATTAATTTTCCATACTTGTAGAAAACAAAAGGTATTGGAATCATACCTAGTCCAATCAACCCTATAAGAGTTGCCCCCCAATGAACACCTAAATTAACGAATAACTGTTTTGAAAATAATGGGAACCCTGCTGCAAAAACAGATCTCAAGAATGTATTTGCTGCAATTGTTGATGCAGCATACTTTGTATAGGTATCAACCAAATAATTTAAACAACCTTGAAAAATAACAATAAAACCAATTCCAATCAAATAAATTCCAATACATGGAACAATCCAATGGTATTTTATATTTGAAGTCCATGCAAAAATTATGATACCTATCGGCATACACCACCCAACTGCCATCATAACGGGAAATCTTTCTTCGGGTATAGCTTTACCATTATTTTTCCTTGTAATTCTCTTTGTATACTGATTTGCCCAATACATATTTATGATAGAGCCTGAGATTGTTCCTGCAAACAATGCTAAATTGGGTAGCGTGGATATAGTTCCATCCCAATTTCTTGTTAGATTGAATGCAACTGGCAATGTTGTAATGATGATGAAGAACACACCGTAAACATAACTTGCAAAAACAACTATAGTGAAAACGATTGGAGTAAATAACATTTGAAATGGTCTGATCAAGTGAATCTGAACAACGTCATTGAAAGTTAGTTGCCACATATCATGTTCACAATGAATCCCCCATTTCTTGGTAGTTAATCTCAACTTTCTTGCTTCCTTAGCTAGAATAACTGGCGAATAAGTTTCTTCCAAAAAATATTCACATGCTGCAAAAAGTGCTACATTCAATAATCCTGAGAAGTATTGTGGGATCCTCCATGCTGCTGTCTTGTGCTCACTGTACATCAGCAAGGAAGAGATAACTGGTCCTGCTGAAGGTCCTAATGAGACAAACACTGCATATAGTGCAAAAAATTTACCTCTTGTACCAGGGTTGGGAAAAATATCAGCTAAAACACCACCAGATGAAACAATTGGAGCTCCACAACAGAATCCACTTAGGAATCTAAAAATCATTAAACTTGGTACATTATAACTTGTTGCCGTTGCGAATGAAAATATCGCAGCACAGAAGAAAGGTATTAAAACACCAATCTTACGGCCATAAACTTCAGAAATAGGTGCAAAGACCATTGGCCCAAACCCAATTCCAAGCAAATATAGCGTAGAAGCTAATAATGACACCTCTCTTGAGATTCCAAACTCTTTTTTCAATAATTCTGGTAATCTTGGTGATGACATAGTTGTTGAGTTTAATTGTGCAGCAAATGTTGTATATCCATATAATACAGTATGTAATATCTTCTTCTTTTTAGTCCAGTTACCGGGATACTTTGGGGTTCCTTCTTTGAATTTCACCAAAAGTGTATCCGGATCAATATCAAAATTTTCTAAATCATAGAATTCATCATCACCATGTTTTCCGTTTGAGTCTGAATGCTCACTGTCATGTAAAGACTCAGTGCTTTCTTCCTTATGCTCGTTTTCTATCATGTTTTTATTATCTTTTTCTGTTCGCCGAAAAAGTTTTACCGCAATGATGTAATGAGCTTTTTATACCAACTAATGTGATGAGTTGACAAATTTTACTGCTTGTCAAAAGTCTCTCACACAAGTATAAAGAACAAATCCAGCTGATGTGCCCTTTGAAGCTTTCGGATTTTTTCTTGAGCACCTTCAAAAGCCTACTGGTCAAACAGCCCTGAAAGTTCGGCAGGTCTTTTCGTCAAAGTTATTGATAAAGTGAAAGAAAATTTTATTACATTAAAAAATTTAAGCGCTATCTCTATACGTTTGGTTTGCGCCACACGATAATTCCAGCGGACAAGATCTTGGCATGCAGTCAGATAATGAGAGTTCTTGTAACGGTAACGGCTGTTTAACTGAACGCATTAGAAGCTAGTTATTCCACCTTTTTTATGACTGGCAGTAGAAGTCTGGCTCACAAAACATCAAGCTCGTTGCTCTAACCCTCTGAATATATCAATTAGGTATTTTTGGAAACTGCTGACTATGATCGAATTTAATCGCAATAAATTTTCGATACAGTAAATTTTGCACTTCTTGAGTTGAACAAAAAAGTATAGATCCTATTGAATTGGGGTTGCTTTATACTAGTAGCATCAAAGTTCTGTTTTGCCCTTTCTTTTGTCTCAAAAAACCAACTGAGCTAACCTTGGACTGGAGATAGTGTGAAACCGAACCGGTTGGAGCTCAAAAAGCGACACTCGGCTGACGCTTTCGGCTTATGTCTACATTTGTACAATGCCGATTTCGGTACCAAGTGACTTTCATCAGCCACATAGTTAACCCTGGTTTGCGCCACAGCAAAACGCTCACTAAGAGAAAGTGAGCTCTCTTATTAATCAGGTACAGTTTGATTAGCTCATATTGGCTGCCTTTATGAACTGTGCTAATCAGATCTACTGGTTGCCAGAAATAGTCCATTTCTGGTGGCGAATTGGTGTACCATACTCCCGACAAATGGAAGGTTTCAGTGATATATAGCACAAGATTGTCAACAACATGGGACTTTACACAGCTACACCAAAACTTCCCGTTTTCTCAAGACACCAGACCGTCTTTGCAGTGTGTAAAGAAGCATCAAGGTTGATTAAGTCTACAAATCTTCAAATAGAGCAACATAAATATAAAATAATATACATAGTAGTTCTCCTTCAATTGGATCCCTGAATAAAAGATCCAGCCCTGTTGCTTTAACAAGTTTAAAAAACAATAAATATTAAAAACAGCAAAAAAAACAACCCTTGATGAGTGAACAATCGAAGTCAATATGTTCAAACACACAATAAATAAAACCTAAAAAAACAAATTAAACATTTAGAATAAAATCAAGCATAGTAGGGGTATCAAAAAGCCTTGGAATGATAATTTATTAGCGTTACCTTGGTAGATGCTGATTGAACTAACTGTTGGTTCAGTACCTAACGTAGTACTAGAGTAAGTGAGTGTACTTCTGATGACAGTTGGTGTGATTGTTGGGAAAGTACTGGATGTACTGAAAGTCTCTGGGTTTTCGGTTTGTAAGGACTCAACACCTGAGGAAACCATGGTTGGTGGTTTGTTTGTAACAGTGTTTGATCCATTACTTTGCGATTGACTTGTTGGTGAAGTTGTGGTTCCTGGAGCCGAAGTAGTCTCCTGTTCAACACCTGATGAAACTATGGTTGGTGGTTTGTTTGTAACAGTGTTTGATCCATTACTTTGCGATTGACTTGTTGGTGAAGTTGTGGTTCCTGGAGCCGAAGTAGTCTCCTGTTCAACACCTGATGAAACTATGGTTGGTGGTTTGTTTGTAACAGTGTTTGATCCATTACTTTGCGATTGACCTGTTGGTGAAGTTGTGGTTCCTGAAGCCAAAGTAGTGTCCATTGATATTGAAATTAAAGAAGAAGTTAGGCTATCCGTTGGGTTTCCCGTCAAATCATTCGTATCAGAAGTAACAGGCACTTGACCTGTAGACTTTGGTCCAAGTTTTGAAGTACTAGTTTCTATCGAGTTCGTGATAACTGTAGTAACACTGCTAGTCTTGACACTTAATACAGTGGATGTTGCGACTGAAATAGAACCCTTGTTGGTAGAAGAGCTCACATATGAGCTGGTTGATAAAACAGTACTAGTTGAGTAAGCTGGTGTAGCTGAAGATATCACCAACTTCGAGCTAAAAGTACTCTTCAAATCCGCTGCCGAACTAATCAAGCTGGAAGGATTATATGTATAATTTCCGTACCAAGATTTGCTTGAAGTACTTATCACCGATGACTGTGATGAATCAGTCAAAACTGAAATTGCTAACGACGAAAGGCTCTTGGTGGAAACACTGGAAACTGGCGTCCAGCTTGCACTTGCAGACCCAGCATAAGTCGAGCTTGGAACCTCAACAATAACAGTGTCTGTCAGTCCTGAACTGTTGGTTTCTGTAATAGTTGATGTGTACGAGTTACCCCAAGTACTAGTAGTGGTAGTATCAGTGTGTGATGGAACCTCAACAACAACAGTGTCTGTCAATCCTGAACTGTTGGTTTCTGTAATAGTTGATGTGTACGAGTTACCCCAAGTACTAGTAGTGGTAGTATCAGTGTGGGATGGAATCTCAACAATAACAGTGTCTGTCAATCCAGAGCTGTTGGTTTCTGTAGTTGTTGAAGTGTACGAGTTACCCCAGGTACTAGTAATTGTAGTATCAGTGTGGGATGGAATCTCAACAATAACAGTGTCTGTCAATCCAGAGCTGTTGGTTTCTGTGACAGTTGATGTGTACGAGTTACCCCAGGTACTAGTGGTGGTAGTATCGGTGTGTGATGGAACCTCAACAATAACAGTGTCTGTCAATCCTGAACTGTTGGTTTCTGTGATTGTTGAAGTGTACGAGTTACCCCAGGTACTAGTGGTGGTAGTATCAGTGTGTGATGGAACTTCAACAATAACAGTGTCTGTCAATCCAGAGCTGTTGGTTTCTGTAGTTGTTGAAGTGAATGAGTCACCCCACGTAGTAGTGGTGGTAGTATCAGTGTGTGATGGAACCTCAACAATAACAGTGTCTGTCAACCCAGAGCTGTTGGTTTCTGTAATAGTTGATGTGTAGTTCTTGTTCCACGTGGTGGTATAAGTTGCATCAGTGTGGGATGGAACCTCAACAATCACAGTGTCTGTCAGTCCTGAACTGTTGGTTTCTGTAATAGTTGATGTGTACGAGTTACCCCACGTAGTAGTGGTAGTGGTATCAGTGTGTGATGGAACCTCCACAA